>SKCR01035397.1:0-129751 GCA_019454045.1 Zanthoxylum bungeanum | reverse complement strand
TCGAGGTATTTTGGCCGCCTTGACATACCTGAAAAACAGCAAACAAAGACAAAGAAGCGATCAGTGCATGATCAAAAAAAAAAAAAAAAAAAAAAACACACAAACGACCTCATATCCGACCCGGAACCTCGGAGGGGACAGTCCGAATAAGTCCCGACTCCACAAAAGCAGAGTCATTCACCAGGAACCTCGGAGGGTGGAGCGAGGCTCACTTAAATACCCAAGCCCCTTAGGCTCTTATCGCTTGGTGTCAGGAATAAACAACGAGTCCTCCAAACTAGTCTATCACAACAAGCTACGGGTAATGATCACCTAGGTGCCTTCACAGCTTTTCCTCGAAAGGTAGTGAATGAAGGAAGACACCCAACCATCACCTAGCTTTAACTAAGCCTTTGATTAACCCCCTCAACCCACTACAGACACGGTCAAATAATGCATAAATTATAACAACACAAGACATGATTTCGAGGCTTTAGCAGGCTTGGACTTTTCATTTGTTGGGGTATCCTCAACTGCTTCTAATTAGAGACCTTCCCCACAGATCATAACAGAGGCCAATATCACTTTGAGGCAAATCATTTCCCTAAATATCTTCAACCTTTTTTATAACCAAAAATACATTGCCCATTCTGCCATTTCTACTCTCTCAGTATCTACTACTTCTACAAAGATGACAGAAAGGCTGGGTATTCTCTCTTTATCTATTTCTTTTGTTTTTATTCTTTTAAGACTTTTAATTTTTAAGCCACAGAGTTGAAGAATGATATTGGTGAGGTCGTAGAAAAGAAAGAAAGAAAGAAAGAGTAGTTTTTTTTGTTGAGCAGCTCGAAAGAGTGCGTTCGAGAGAGTGAGGACTTGAGAACTATGTTGAGGTTGAGGGAGAAGAAGATACAGGCTCCTAAAGAGGAGATTGCTACCTTGGAGTAAGAGCGAGTGGAGATGCGGGCCAAAGGCCGAGCTGTGAAGATGTGTCGTCAAGGTTTCATCAGGAAATCCAATCTCTGAGCATCTTCCTCAGACCAATTATAACTAGTTAATGACCTGGGATGAGGAATGAGTGACAGTTGAGCAGAGGCGCTTTGATTGTGTTGTTTAGTGGATGAATTTTTCTCGTTCATTTGACTTTGATTTAATGTATGTTATGACTTTGAAATTTAGATAATTAGGGGATTTCTATATGGTGGATTTTTCAATGTTGCTTCACTTCCTATATTATGTAATTGAACTTGACAGGATAGAAATGACATGGCCGAAGGCCATATTTTACAACATTTTAGCCATATTGTTGATTTATTTTTTTTATCACTTTGGATAGGTGTATTATTTCATGTTCTTGGATCCTATTTTGTAGGAATCGGCCATGGGTTGGCCTGTTTATTTTATACAAGATATAAGTGGCATGTTGGTAAGACTTTATGGGGTTTAGCCATGACTTTGGCTCTTTGCAGGCTTTTATGTTATTTCTCTCCGGTACTTTCTATAAATGTTATAGAGGGAATTATATAAAACTTGCACGAGAGAATTTTAAAGTGGGAGAAAATATTTCTTCCGCCTATTATCTTTTTCTTTTTTACAAGTCATATGTTGGCTCATTTTATTCATGCGGAAGACCTATCAATGGCCCAATTTTATATCAAAATTCTCATACAAGACTTTAAGCTATATTTATGGTTTGTTAGAGATCAAGATAAAGCTAATCATGAAGGTAAATGAGAAAGACCCCCACTAGGGCCATAATTTGGCCTTTACACAGATTTTTCCATACATTCCTATATAGTAGGGAAATATATTTTAAGATACTGACAGTTGATGTATCTCTTGTAGGGCTCTCCCTCCAAACTCTCTAGCCAGTAAGAGTTTCCTATTAAAAACTTCAGGATCTTGAAGGACCCTTCCCAGTTAAGAGACCAGTTGCCATATTCTATGTTTTTATGTCCTATTGGCAGGACCAGTTTCCACACCATATCACGTGCTGAAAAATTCTTCTTTTTCACCCTTTTGTTATAAACCCTGAAGATCTTTTCTTCTGAATTACTATGTTGTTAAAGGCATACATCCTTTGTTCATCCAATTCTTCTAACACCATCATCATGGTCTTTTTCTATTCCTCAATAATTAATTCATTATTTGGCTACTCTCAATGAAGAGACCACGACTTCCATGGGTAGGACTGCATCATAACCGAAGGTGAAGAAGAATGGGCTCACACATATTTCACTCCTTGTTTAAGTCTTGTGTGCCCAAAGAGTTTCTGAGAGGATTATGTGCCAATACCTTGGGTTTTCCTCAATCATCTTCCGCAAGATACTAATGAGTATTTTATTTGAAGCTTCAGCTTGTCCATTGGTACGTGGGTAATGCGGAGTAGAGTTAATCAACTTAATCTCATAATCATCTATAAAATCTTTCACCTCTTCTCTTGTAAACACGATCTCTTGATGCATTGTGATGGATTGAGAAATTTGAAAACTATGAATGAGATTCTTCTTAATGAACTGGATTATATCCTTTTGCTCCATTCTTTTTAATGGTATAGCCGCCACCCATTTTGTAAAGTATTTTTTTAGCCATAATGATGAAATTATAACCCTTTGAGGAAGTATGGTTTACTTTTCTAATCAGGTCTATGGCCTATCATTTGAAAAACCATGGCTTTACTAATAAGTACAAGTCGCTCGCATGCACTCTTTGAATGGCTCCATATTTGTAGCACTATTGAAACCCTTTTGAGTAACTGATATAGTCTTTAAGGATGGTTGGTCAGTAATAGCCATGTCTCTTCAAAAGCCATCTTATCGCATTCCTGCCTAATGAGCACCATATATTCATTCATGAACTTGTTTCATCACCTCCATTGCATCAGGGAAACTCAAGCATCGTAGGAGAAGCCCATCAAATCCTTTTCTATATAACTCTCCTCCCAAGAAGATAAAATTTTGCTTGAACCTTGAGTCTGTAAGAACCCTGGTGTAGACAACAGAACCCCGACGCATGATGTTCTAGACTCAGGGCCTAGTTGAGAGTACGGAATAGTCCGCGGGGGACTAAACCGGAGAATAATGGAGTCGCCACCCGGTGTGAACCGGGACAAAGGTTTAAGGCCGCACTCACCCCTCGCAATGGAAGACCTCAAACCGTTGGGTTCGGAATGGTCCCTTACTTATGTCATTGTGATGATATAATTCACGCAATAAATCGACCGCATCTAATCAATAATCATGTTCAAGCATCACCTAGATCTAATATGCTTCCGCTAACTAAATCCTAATCTAAGTTTGCATGCTTAAAAATAAGTCTTTAAACAATAAACACGCAATATCACACATCGAACATGTTAAGCCATCAAACCAACGCAAACAAATAATGACTTAAACATAAATATAAAATAAATTGAATATCATGCATAAAAAGAAACATAATCACGCTTTAAAATTAAATAACGAAACTACGTTAAAACATGCTTAAAATAATAAATAAACAACCTAGAACTACATCATGCTCGAATACAAATTTGGATGAGACGAGATACGTGTATCTTAAGTGGTACGTGGTATTGTATCCCGAGTGCAGACCATACTACCGTCCATTCGGAATCGGCTATGGAATTTACGTCCGGGTTTCCATCCGATATACCACAAAAGGGAAACACATGTCCCGCTCATCCAACAATCACATCATGCTTCAAACGACTCTCATGCGATAATATCTAAAATAAATAAAATAAAACAAAAGAAAATAAGTAAAAGGTACCCTCAGGTCTAACCTCTTTCGTCAATCTTTGGAAGTGCTTTCCAAGTCCGTTGGAAGGGCGAATGATCCGAAATTTTCAAGATTGTTTGCTCACTGTTTTCCTTGCTGTTTTGATGCTCGGGCTGCTGTTTTACCTTTGTTTCACCGCCGTTTGGTCGCTGCGTTTCAGGTCGCTGTTTCGGGTGTTTAGTGGACTGTTTTTGGTGATTTTGGTGGTCTCGGGAGGTGCGTTTGTAAAGTTTTTTGGGGAAACTTTTTGGGGATTTTTGGGATGATTTTAGGATGGTTTTAGGGCGGTTTTGATGGGCTAGGGACGCACAGAACCTGACCAGAACAGCGGACGAAACTGGCAGTTCAAGTGCAGTGAAGGGTGTTTCGGGACTGTTTTGGGCGCTAATGTGGAGCTGTTTTGGGGGGTCTTTTTGCGGCTCTTAAGGGCTGGAAATAAGGTTTATTTTAGGGTGTTTTAGGGCTGTGAATGGTGGCTGGAAGTCGGCTAAGGAGAGCTAAGAAAAGGGCTTGGTCGTGAGTTGTCTTGGTGAAGGGTGATGGATGGTGGTATGCGGCCTTGGGATGGATTTTTTCTTCTGGGATGCGGCAATGAGGTTTCTTGGAGGAATTTGGACGTGCAAGGAGAGGGCTTGGGCGTGTGAGAGAGATGTATATGAGCTAGGGTTGTGAATGGGGGTGAAGGCCTCTTTTTATAGGCAAAGGGAAAAGGCTTTCCTTTTTAGATTAGGAAGGAATCTCCTAATGGTTTCTAATAAGGAATGCATCTCCTAATTAGGATTTGGGATTGGATTTGATTTGGTAATGATTTTATTTGATTTCTTTTATTTAGGTAAGGATTAATCAAGATTTTAACATGTGATTAATGTGCAATTTACCTAAATAAAGGGCAATGGGCGTGAATTACATCTAATGGGCATGGGTTTGGTTTGACTTGGGTTGACTTGGTTTGACTTGGGTTGACTTGGGTATTTGGGCTTGGTTTGGATTAGGTATGTGGTCTAGGGGAGTTTTGGGCCCAAGGTGAGCTTAGAAACGGAGGTATAGCAAGCAACCGAAGCGAAACAACTCGGAGAAATCCATAAAAAATAGTGTTTTCCAAGTTTACCCTTCCAACGTTCTTTTCCCGCGACTTTCATGACTAAGAGGGAGTTGTCTCCATATAAGACTCCTCATCGGGTGTTATGCAAAAATGCAATGTCTACAGTCGCCCCCACTTTGATGGGACTCGTGCAGTGTGTGACAATGACAGTTCTATAAAGTACGTGCAATGCATTTTTACTTACCTGGCTCGCCAGCTGCCACTTGACTCGCCATGCTGTGTTGAGTTGATGTTGTTGAGGTGCTTCGATCTCTGGTCCATTCCCGAACCGCTGATGTGCTGTGGTGTGGTGAAGTCCATTCCCGAACTGTCACCGTGTTGTGGTCCATTCCCGAACCGATCTCCATTCCCGGAGTGCCGCTGTGATATGATGTGATTTGATGAAGTCCATTCCCGAACTGTCATCGTTGTGGTCCATTCTCGAACCGATCTCCATTCCCGGAGTGTTGCTGTGATGTGATTTGATGAAGTCCATTCCCGAACTGTCATCATTGTGGTCCATTCCCGAACCGATCTCCATTCCCGGAGCGTTGCTGTGATATGATGTGATGAAGTCCATTCCCGAACTGTCATCGTTGTGGTCCATTCCCGAACCGATCTCCATTCCCGGAGTGCCGCTGTGATATGAGGTGATTTGATGAAGTCCATTCCCGAACTGTCATCGTTGTGGTCCATTCCTGAACCGATCTCCATTCCCGGAGTGTTGCTGTGATATGATGTGATGAAGTCCATTCCCGAACTGTCATCGTTGTGGTCCATTCCCGAACCGATCTCCATTCCCAAAGTGCCATTCTCGGCGTGCTCATTCCCGAGCTGTCCATTCCCGGACTGTCCATTCCCGGACTAAATCTCCATTCCCGGAGTGCCATTCTCGGCGTGCCATTCTCGGCGTGCTCATTCCCGAGCTGTCCATTCCCGGACTGTAATAATCTGATGTAATAAGGGCCTCGCCCCCAGAATGCCATCCTCGGCAGAAACTGAATCTGATGTGAGCCTCGCTCCCATAATGTCATTCTCGTAAAAACTGAAACTGATGTGAGCCTCGCTCCCAGAATGCCATTCTCGGCAGAAACTGAAACTGATGTGAGCCTCGCTCCCAGAATGCCATTCCGGTAGAAACTGATGTGATATGGGCCTCGCCCCCAGAATACCATTCTCGGTAGAAACTGAAACTGACGTGAGCCTCGCTCCCAGAATGCCATTCTCGGCAGAAACTGATGTGATATGGGCCTCGCCCCCAGAATGCCATTCTCGGCAGAAACTGAAACTGATGCCACTGATTCCTCTTAGCATATTGTAATTCCTCTCATAAGATAATCTTTGATAATTGGATATATTTTCGTCCTCAACGAATGCTTGGTGTCAAAGCCAGAGAATCTTCAAAGTACCCGATATGCTCAACTCCGATCGTCTGAATAGGTGATCCAAACTAGACTCCTAGTGTGTGTGTGCCAAGGATCTTTCACAGCTTATTCCATAAGCAAGCCAACTCGATGATTTCGCTTCGGAAAATCGGATCAGTGGGTCTAACCAACCTGAATATCTTAATCACATTCTGTGATTACTTCAGCATACTCAATATGATACGGTCTTCTATATTGCACTCTTGTCTCATTCTTTTCATTCGGAACTCTCTTTTTTTCCTTTTCTTTACTTTTCCCTTTTCCTCTTTCTCTTTTCTGACACACCTACCCTTTAAGGTAGCATTTCTCCTCATGGTGGTCCTAATACTCGCCCATGGGTAGCTTCACGCTTATCGATTATAGGCGGTCTTTTCTTTTCTTTTCTTTTCTCGCAGAGACATTTTGTTATTTCTGACCATATCATATATCATAGCGTCTGTAATTCAGGGTGGACATCCAGGCAAACGGTCATTCACCGATCTCATGTCTCTTCAGCTAGTCATCTCGTCAACCACTCAGGCTTCTATTGTTGAGATCCCATATTCATGTGCTTTGTGAGTCTAATCAAGATCAATCTATTTAGCATACCGGCGAAGAACACTTCCAGCACTCATCGTTTCTAAGGCTTCTACCTATTGCACACAATGTCATCACCGGACATATATCAAATCACCAAAGACTTCTTTCTCTCTCCTTTTTTTTTCACTCACTCACTCACTTACTTACTTAAAGGAATTCTTCCTTTCTACTGCTGACAATTGTGGGCTTCGCCCCCTGGGATCCATTCCCCAAAATTCAAACTCAAGGTGGGCCTCAACCCACAATTCACCATCTGAACCTTAACACCGATGTGGACCTCGGCCCCGGGATTTCTACCCAAACTCAATACAGTGCTTTCGCTGTTTCTGATTGGCTTATCTCTGCCGCTTTTACTTTTCTCTTTTCAAAACCTGTGAATACAAAACACAAAACACAAAACACGAAAACAAAAAGAATACAATAATGGGTTATGTGTATGCATGGATGCATGATTTTTCTTTATCCTGTTGGGTTAGGTCTTCTGCAGGTGACCATCCAGTCTTCTGCCCCTCAGGCGAAATACAGCTTCAATCTGTCAACATTGATGGGCTCGGTAAACTCATTTCCTTCCAAGTCTGACAGTCTTACTGCTCCATTTCCCATTACCTTCTGAACAATGTAGGGCCCTTCCCAATTCGGTCTGAACTTTCCCCTCGGGTCTGTTGTTGATGGCTTGGACTGCTTAAGCACCAGATCACCTTTCTTGATCTTGGTGGGCCGCACTTTCTTGTTGAATGCTCGAGCCAGCCTTTTCTGATAAATCTGCATGTGATGCAAGGACTTCATCCTCTTTTCATCCATCAGGGCCAACTGTTCAAACCTTTGCGAGGTCCATTCTTGCTCTGGCAATTCTGCTTCTGCGAGTACCCGCATGGACTGCATCTCCATTTCCACCGGCAGTACCGCTTCCATTCCATAAACCAAAGAATACGGCGTGGCTCCTGTTGCCGTTCTCACAGATGTTCTGTACCCCCACAGAAAATATGGTAGCTTATCAGCCCAGTCTTTGTAGTTCTCAGTCATCTTTGCCAAGATCGTCTTTATTCTTGTTGGCTGCCTCGACTGCCCCATTTGCATGCGGCCTATAAGGTGAGGACTTGTGATGGCCGATTCCATACTTCTGTAGCATTGTCTTGGTCTCTCCCTGAAATTGGACTCCATTGTCCGTGATCACATGGTGCGGCATACCATACCGGCAAATGAGATTCCGAGCTATAAACTTCGCCATCTGCTTTGCTGTAACGTTGCAGAACGATTCGGCTTCTACCCACTTCGAGAAGTAGTCTACGGCTACTACTATAAAGCGATGCCCATTCGATGCATTCGGTCGAATTTCCCCGATCATATCTATTCCCCATGCTGAGAATGGCCATGGCTCTGACAGCCCATGTAATTCTGTGTGCGGCAAATGCTTCATATTGTCGTGTGCTTGATATTCATGACAGTGCTTTACCAGCTTCGCACAGTCAGCTTCCATGGTTGACCAGTAAAAGCCTTGTCTCACAATCTTGCGGGACAAGTTCAATCCGTTCATGTGCGGCCCGCATACTCCGGCATGTACCTCGTCCATCACCTTCTGAGCTTCTTCTCTGTTTAAGCATTTCAGCTGAATTCCATTTGCCTGCCTCTTGTAGATTTCTCCTTTCAAACTCACATACTGAGAGGCCAACTTCTGAATAGCCACTCGGTCCCTTCTGCTTGCTTCCTCTGGGAATTCCCCGCGCTTCAAATACCTCTGTATGTCATAATACCAAGGCTTCCCGTCGTCGACCCCCACTTCCAGGATTCTACCTATCTCATAGACTGGCTTGCTTGCCGTTGTCAACACAAGCGGTCTCATCACCAGTTTCTCTGGATTTTCCCAAGTTGCGGCCAGTGTTGCCAACGCATCTGCCATCTGATTCTCCTCTCTCGGTAAATGCTGAAATTTACAATCGGGGATAGTCTGTGCCAGACTTCTGAATGGAACAAGTACGGCTTCAACCGTTCTTCTTTAAGTTCCCATTCTCCTTGCATCTGTCGGATCACCAACATCGAGTCTCCGAAAAATTCAACATTCTTAGCCCTCAAGGCTATCAGTGCAGTCAACCCAAATGCACATGCTTCGTACTCAGCCATGTTATTCGTTACTCCGAACGTTAGCCTCTTGGCCAGAGGCAGGGTTTCTCCCTCAGGGGTTACTATTACAATCCCGATCCCTGCTCCTTTGCAATTCACTACTCCGTCAAAATACATTTTCCATCCTTGGACCGCTATGGCTTGGATTTCCTCGTCGGGAAACTCAAACTTATACTGATCTCCTTCAACAGGTTGCAAGGCCAGGAATTCTGCCACGGCTCGCCCTTTGATTACCTTGGAGGTGAGGTACTCGATGTCAAATTCAGTCAGCAGCACTAACCATCTGCCTAACTTCCCAACCAGCGAGGGTACTGAGTGCAAGTACTTCAAAGGATTCTCCTTTGCGACCACTTGGATCTTGTAAGACTGGAAGTAGTGGCGTAACTTCTTGGATGCCCATACTACTGCTAGACAAATCTTCTCCACTTCCTGATAGCGAGCCTCGTATGGAAGCAGCTTCTTACTGAGGTAGTAGACAGCATGCTCCACTCCTGTCTCATCGGCTTGTACCATCATCGCCCCCAGCGCTTCAGGTTCAATAGCCAAATAAAGTACCAAAGGCCTACCCTGCCTCGGGGGTTTCAACACAGGAGGTTTCACCAAATATTCCATTATTCTGTCAAATGCTTCCTGACACTGCTCGTTCCATTTCACTGGTTGATCTTTCCTCAACAACTTGAATATAGGCTCATATACTGATGTCAACTTGCAATGAACCGACTGATATACTGGATTTTCCCAAGGAAGACTCTGACTTCTTTTTCCTAACCCAACGGGTAACTATGATGGCTTTTAAGACACAAGGGTTAACATGATGCATGTATACATGAGATGTATGCGATGCATGGAATATATAAAATTATAAAAAAAGAAAACTTAAACTATTTGGCCCATTATCATTTCAAGGTATTCAATCACACCATCGCGCGGTGTAAACTTATCCCAGTTGAAAAGGCCCAACAGGTTTACACTTTGCGGTGATATGGCTAAATGACTTCAAATAATAAGAGGCCCTATTCACAAATGGCCCACCGGCATTCTAGAAGCTTTTGGCCAACTGTCAAAAGACACAAACTTGCCCCAGTTTAAATGGCCCAACAGGTTCATACCCTTTGACAGAAGGTCCAACTGGATCCAAATGACGGCGGCCCATCACACATAATTATAAGATAACTAACTACGGGTTCTTATGGCTAAGGTTCACGAGTGGATTCACGGGGCGCGGACAAAGGCTCTCGCTGACGAAGGTTTGCCCACAACTAGGACTCCCCACTCAAGGGTTCAAACGACCAGTGAGCGCACCTTTTTTATACCTTATGGTACGTGCCAACGAGTTATGGTGTGTGACTAACTGTCGAATGGATTTCCCGTTGTAGATTCCCCAGAGGGAGGGTGGAGCGAGGCTCACTTAAATACCCAAGCCCCTTAGGCTCTTATCGCTTGGTGTCAGGAATAAACAACGAGTCCTCCAAACTAGTCTATCACAACAAGCTACGGGTAATGATCACCTAGGTGCCTTCACAGCTTTTCCTCGAAAGGTAGTGAATGAAGGAAGACACCCAACCATCACCTAGCTTTAACTAAGCCTTTGATTAACCCCCTCAACCCACTACAGACACGGTCAATTAATGCATAAATTATAAACAACACAAGACATGATTTCGAGGCCGATTCTCTATCCCCAGTGGAGTCGCCAGACTGTAGACCCTTTAGCAGCTTGGACTTTTCATTTGTTGGGGTATCCTCAACTGCTTCTAATTAGAGACCTTCCCCACAGATCATAACAGAGGCCAATATCACTTTGAGGCAAATCCTTTCCCTAAATATCTTCAACCTTTTTTATAACCAAAAATACATTGCCCATTCTGCCATTTCTACTCTCTCAGTATCTACTACTTCTACAAAGATGACAGAAAGGCTGGGTATTCTCTCTTTATCTATTTCTTTTGTTTTTATTCTTTTAAGACTTTTAATTTTTAAGCCACAGAGTTGAAGAATGATATTGGTGAGGTCGTAGAAAAGAAAGAAAGAAAGAAAGAGAGTAGTTTTTTTTGTTGAGCAGCTCGAAAGAGTGCGTTCGAGAGAGTGAGGACTTGAGAAATATGTTGAGGTTGAGGGAGAAGAAGATACAGGCTCCTAAAGAGGAGATTGCTACCTTGGAGTAGGAGCGAGTGGAGATGCGGGCCAAAGGCCGAGCTGTGAAGATGTGTCGTCAAGGGTTTCATCAGGAAATCCAATCTCTGAGCATCTTCCTCAGACCAATTATAACTAGTTAATGACCTGGGATGAGGAATGAGTGACAGTTGAGCAGAGGCGCTTTGATTGTGTTGTTTAGTGGATGAATTTTTCTCGTTCATTTGACTTTGATTTAATGTATGTTATGACTTTGAAATTTAGATAATTAGGGGATTTCTATATGGTGGATTTTTCAATGTTGCTTCACTTCCTATATTATGTAATTGAACTTGACAGGATAGAAATGACATGGCCGAAGGCCATATTTTACAACATTTTAGCCATATTGTTGATTTATTTTTTTTATCACTTTGGATAGGTGTATTATTTCATGTTCTTGGATCCTATTTTGTAGGAATAGGCCATGGGTGGCCTGTTTATTTTATACAAGATATAAGTGGCATGTTGGTAAGACTTTATAGGGTTTAGCCATGACTTTGGCTCTTTGCAGGCTTTTATGTTATTTCTCTCCGGTACTTCTATAAATGTTATAGAGGGAATTATATAAAACTTGCACGAGAGAATTTTAAAGTGGGAGAAAATATTTCTTCCGCCTATTATCTTTTTCTTTTTTACAAGTCATATGTTGGCTCATTTTATTCATGCGGAAGACCTATCAATGGCCCAATTTTATATCAAAATTCTCATACAAGACTTTAAGCTATATTTATGGTTTGTTAGAGATCAAGATAAAGCTAATCATGAAGGTAAATGAGAAAGACCCCCACTAGGGCCATAATTTGGCCTTTACACAGATTTTTCCATACATTCCTATATAGTAGGGAAATATATTTTAAGATACTGACAGTTGATGTATCTCTTGTAGGGCTCTCCCTCCAAACTCTCTAGCCAGTAAGAGTTTCCTATTAAAAACTTCAGGATCTTGAAGGACCCTTCCCAGTTAAGAGACCAGTTGCCATATTCTATGTTTTTATGTCCTATTGGCAGGACCAGTTTCCACACCATATCACGTGCTGAAAAATTCTTCTTTTTCACCCTTTTGTTATAAACCCTGAAGATCTTTTCTTCTGAATTACTATGTTGTTAAAGGCATACATCCTTTGTTCATCCAATTCTTCTAACACCATCATCATGGTCTTTTTCTATTCCTCAATAATTAATTCATTATTTGGCTACTCTCAATGAAGAGACCACGACTTCCATGGGTAGGACTGCATCATAACCGAAGGTGAAGAAGAATGGGCTCACACATATTTCACTCCTTGTTTAAGTCTTGTGTGCCCAAAGAGTTTCTGAGAGGATTATGTGCCAATACCTTGGGTTTTCCTCAATCATCTTCCGCAAGATACTAATGAGTATTTTATTTGAAGCTTCAGCTTGTCCATTGGTACGTGGGTAATGCGGAGTAGAGTTAATCAACTTAATCTCATAATCATCTATAAAATCTTTCACCTCTTCTCTTGTAAACACGATCTCTTGATGCATTGTGATGGATTGAGAAATTTGAAAACTATGAATGAGGTTCTTCTTAATGAACTGGATTATATCCTTTTGCTCCATTCTTTTTAATGGTATAGCCGCCACCCATTTTGTAAAGTATTTTTTAGCCATAATGATGAAATTATAACCCTTTGAGGAAGTATGGTTTACTTTTCTAATCAGGTCTATGGCCTATCATTTGAAAAACCATGGCTTTACTAATAAGTACAAGTCGCTCGCATGCACTCTTTGAATGGCTCCATATTTGTAGCACTATTGAAACCCTTTTGAGTAACTGATATAGTCTTTAAGGATGGTTGGTCAGTAATAGCCATGTCTCTTCAAAAGCCATCTTATCGCATTCCTGCCTAATGAGCACCATATATTCATTCATGAACTTGTTTCATCACCTCCATTGCATCAGGGAAACTCAAGCATCGTAGGAGAAGCCCATCAAATCCTTTTCTATATAACTCTCCTCCCAAGAAGATAAAATTTTATGCTTGAACCTTGAGTCTGTAAGGAACCCTGGTGTAGACAACAGAACCCGTGCGACGCATGATGTTCTAGACTCAGGGCCTAGTTGAGAGTACGGAATAGTCCGCGGGGGACTAAACCGGAGAATAATGGAGTCGCCACCCGGTGTGAACCGGGACAAAGGTTTAAGGCCGCACTCACCCCTCGCAATGGAAGACCTCAAACCGTTGGGTTCGGAATGGTCCCTTACTTATGTCATTGTGATGATATAATTCACGCAATAAATCGACCGCATCTAATCAATAATCATGTTCAAGCATCACCTAGATCTAATATGCTTCCGCTAACTAAATCCTAATCTAAGTTTGCATGCTTAAAAATAAGTCTTTAAACAATAAACACGCAATATCACACATCGAACATGTTAAGCCATCAAACCAACGCAAACAAATAATGACTTAAACATAAATATAAAATAAATTGAATATCATGCATAAAAAAGAAACATAATCACGCTTTAAAATTAAATAACGAAACTACGTTAAAACATGCTTAAAATAATAAATAAACAACCTAGAACTACATCATGCTCGAATACAAATTTGGATGAGACGAGATACGTGTATCTTAAGTGGTACGTGGTATTGTATCCCGAGTGCAGACCATACTACCGTCCATTCGGAATCGGCTATGGAATTTACGTCCGGGTTTCCATCCGATATACCACAAAAGGGAAACACATGTCCCGCTCATCCAACAATCACATCATGCTTCAAACGACTCTCATGCGATAATATTCTAAAATAAATAAAATAAAACAAAAGAAAATAAGTAAAAGGTACCCTCAGGTCTAACCTCTTTCGTCAATCTTTGGAAGTGCTTTCCAAGTCCGTTGGAAGGGCGAATGATCCGAAATTTTTCAAGATTGTTTGCTCACTGTTTTCCTTGCTGTTTTGATGCTCGGGCTGCTGTTTTACCTTTGTTTCACCGCCGTTTGGTCGCTGCGTTTCAGGTCGCTGTTTCGGGTGTTTAGTGGACTGTTTTTGGTGATTTTGGTGGTCTCGGGAGGTGCGTTTGTAAAGTTTTTTTGGGGAAACTTTTTGGGGATTTTTGGGATGATTTTAGGATGGTTTTAGGGCGGTTTTGATGGGCTAGGGACGCACAGAACCTGACCAGAACAGCGGACGAAACTGTGCAGTTCAAGGTGCAGTGAAGGGTGTTTCGGGACTGTTTTGGGCGCTAATGTGGAGCTGTTTTGGGGGGTCTTTTTGCGGCTCTTAAGGGCTGGAAATAAGGTTTATTTTAGGGTGTTTTAGGGCTGTGAATGGTGGCTGGAAGTCGGCTAAGGAGAGCTAAGAAAAGGGCTTGGTCGTGAGTTGTCTTGGTGAAGGGTGATGGATGGTGGTATGCGGCCTTGGGATGGATTTTTTCTTCTGGGATGCGGCAATGAGGTTTCTTGGAGGGACTTTGGACGTGCAAGGAGAGGGCTTGGGCGTGTGAGAGAGATGTATATGAGCTAGGGTTGTGAATGGGGGTGAAGGCCTCTTTTTATAGGCAAAGGGAAAAGGCTTTCCTTTTTAGATTATGAAGGAATCTCCTAATTGGTTTCTAATAAGGAATGCATCTCCTAATTAGGATTTGGGATTGGATTTGATTTGGTAATGATTTTATTTGATTTCTTTTATTTAGGTAAGGATTAATCAAGATTTTAACATGTGATTAATGTGCAATTTACCTAAATAAAGGGCAATGGGCGTGAATTACATCTAATGGGCATGGGTTTGGTTTGACTTGGGTTGACTTGGTTTGACTTGGGTTGACTTGGGTATTTGGGCTTGGTTTGGATTAGGTATGTGGTCTAGGGGAGTTTTGGGCCCAAGGTGAGCTTAGAAACGGAGGTATAGCAAGCAACCGAAGCGAAACAACTCGGAGAAATCCATAAAAAATAGTGTTTTCCAACTTTACCCTTCCAACGTTCTTTTCCCGCGACTTTCATGACTAAGAGGGAGTTGTCTCCATATAAGACTCCTCATCGGGTGTTATGCAAAAATGCAATGTCTACACCTGACATTTAGATTTTCTAAGTATTTCTTGAATTCTTTCCTTCAATCTTCTGCCACCCCTATACCAGTATTGAAGATTTCTACATTAATCCCTCTTTCCCTGATATAAGGATTTGTACGTTTCTGTATGAGGACTAGCTTGTGTGTGAGCTCTTCTGATATTTTCATGCTATAAGAAATTTGTGCTGGCTAATATGCTTCCCAATTTTCTTCCCTTGGTACGTGTTGGAATGTCACTTCCTCCAAAATCTCTATGAGTTATATGGCAACTGTGAAATAAAGAGCTAATGAAAAATTATTGCACTTGTATTCTTCTGCTATTTGTTTCAACATCAGTTAAGAATCTCATTTAATCAAGACATTTCCTGCTCTTAATTCCTTGACGATTTCCAGTCCAATGATGAGGGCTTCATATTTTGCCTGGTTTTTGGTGCATTCAAACTCCAAACTGAAAGACATGCATGGTTTTTTTAGATCCTATATGAGAAGTATGATGATTCATGCTCTTGCTGAACTTTCAGTATTGGAACCATCAAATTGAATGGTTCAAAGAGATTTTTAGAGGTTTTACACTTGAAGCTCCAGTTCCTACTCATTTTTTTATTTTTAAACAATGATGATCAATTAGGAAATCTGCAAGGGCTTGCCCTTTCACAGATTTCAGAGGAAAATAAATTAAAGTAAACTTGGATAAGGATAAAGACCATTTACCAATCATTCTAGCGATCAAGGGTCTTTTGAGCAAATACTTGATCAAATCTGTCTATGAAATCACATAAAATTAAGAGGAACCATATATTGGCATGACTTGGTACAGGCAAAGTACAAAGCAAATCAAATCTTCTCAGTCGAATAATAGTTCACATTTTTAGGGGAAAGACTTCTACTCAAATAGTAAATAGTATGCGCATGCTCGCTGAACTGGTTTGAGCAAGCAAACACCCAATTAACTCATGACCGGCTGATATATACAATTTGAGAGGAATTCACTCCCTATGAGGCATAAGGACATGAGGTTTTGTCAAATACCATTTTATCCTCTCAAATGCATGCTGATGCTTCTCATCCCATCTAAACTCTTCCTCGCCTTTAAGTTTTAGCAGGTCTGAGAATTCCTTAGTCTTTCCTGCAAGATTGGCAATAAACCTCCTCACATAATTCACTTGCCCCAAGAACCTCTGTAATTCCTTCTTATTTCAAGGAGGTTGAGCTTCCATGATTGCTCTTGTTTTTTTCTTGTCAATTTTAATTCCCCTCCGGTGAATTAAAAATCCAAAGATGTTTTTCTCTTTGACACCAAAGACATATTTGAGAGGATTGAGCTTGAGCTTATGCTTCCTCACTCTCTCAAAGCTCCTCTTCAAAATGTCCATATGATCACATTTTGTTTTAGACTTCACAATAATATCATCAATGTATACCTCCATAAACTGCCCAATCATGTCATGAAAATAACTTTAATTCCTTTTTGGTAGGTGGCTCAAGTATTTTTAAGCCCGAAAGACATAACTACTCACTCAAATATACCAACTGAACCATGACATCTAAAAGCAGTCTTATAAACATCCCCATTTGCAACAAAGATTTGATTATAGCCAGAAAAACCATCCACAAATGATAATGCAGCATGTTTTACAGTATCATCAATTAAAGTATAAGTTATAGGCATTACATAAATTTCCTTAGGCGCGACAGCATTTAAGTCTCTAAAATCAATACACCCTATCAATTTCCCATTCTTTTTCACTACTGGAGCTATATTTTCCAGCCATTGGGCATACCTGGTTGGCTTGATGAAACAAGCCTTCAACAGCTTCTCAATCTCTTCCTTTACTTTAAGATCGACCTTCTTTGACATTCTCTTTAGAGGCTGGTGATGTGGAAGGAAGTTTGGTTTGATGGGAGATGGTGTTTAACAAGGCTCCTACTAAGGCCTGACATTTCCTCATAACTCCAAGCGAAAAATCCTTATATTCCTGTAAAACTTCAATAATTTTAGTCTTAAGGTCATCCTTGAAGAGCTCACTCACATACACCACCCTTGGGTTTTCTAGGAATCGCAATGTTAACTTTTTCCAAAGGATCATACACTTCCACTTTATTTTCCTCCATTTTTGGTAGAGCTGGATCCAAGCCATGTAATTGGATTTCCACCATTTTTTCCTCTGATTCCTCCTCAAAAATTACTTTTGCTCTATAAGGTTCATGAAATTCCTCTATTATTATCTTATCCGGGACCTGCTGCACATGTGCCTTTGATATTGCAGCTGTAGCCACGACATATTCCTCTTTAGTGAAATTAGTCATCAACCTCTGTGATGACAGTCTCCTGTTTTCGCCTGAAGGGCACAACAGCATATAAATTTCTAGGTTGATACCTATTAGCTTCTTGTTCACTGACTGTCATGCTCATGGGTCCTCCCAGATTGTTTTTCCCAATAAATTACACATGACTCATATCCACTTTGTAATATACAGCTTCTGTTGAATCAATAATGGTGTGAAAAGATTTCTCATCTGCCCACACCATTTCTACTTCGTCTTCTTTCCATAATAGAATGAATTGGTGTGAGAATGATGGCATGCACTAGTTGGCCTGAATCCAATCTCTCCGAGAGAGAGCTTGATAGTTGGCCGAGGATTTCACAATGAGAAATGCTGACATAGAAGTTTTAAATCTAATAGGAAGCTCCACTGGAAATACCCCAAGTGTTCTGATTACCTCTCTTTTGAAAGCTGCTATGGAAACGTCCGTTGAAATCAGATCATTCTCTGACTTCCCCAATGTCAATAACATCCTAGAAGGAATCACATTTAGTGCTGACCCATTATCTATGAGTACCCGAGATACCGGCCTTCCTTTTACATGGCCCCTAATATATAGAGGTTTATTATGCCATGTCATCTCCTCCGAAGGTTTTTCCAATATCACCTTTTGAGGTCCTTCACATGCCATAACTTGAATTATTATTCCACAATGCAACTTTTTGTTCTTTTCCTCTTTACACGAAGGCATTTCCCATGAAGTTCCTGCTAAATCTTCCATTCCTACGGTCTTCCTTTCACTTTCCTTTTGGAATATTAATAGCAGAGTCAAACTTGTTATGCCATAATCGAAAGGAACATGGACTCCTCCTACTATGAAAGTGTTTTTCACATGTTCTTCCTCCAATAAATCGTCTGAAATTCTTATAGACTCTTGATCCTTAGTACACTTCCTGTAAAATTTTGATTTGGATTTCACAGATTCCGACACTAACTCCCTATTCTTCTTCAAAGATACCCGCTGGCGTATGAGTCTTCTTTTTTTAGTCCGTGAAATTTTCTCAGAGAAATTCTTATGTTCCACCTTATGCCATTGATTACTTGCTGACTTTTATAAATAGGAACATGAGGTTGCTTAGTTCTTGGAGAAAACCAAGTCATGGTTGTGTGCTCTTTTCCATGACTCCATCCTGATTGATCTTCTTATGCCAAGTACTTATTGGGAACCTAAGTCTTTCGGATCACCCTTCTTGGAGGGGTTTTTGTGTTCTTTCCTTTTTGCTTCCTCTTCAAATTTAATATATCCCTTAAATAAAAGCTTACAGTATTCACAATAGCCACTAGAGGGAATGGTTCTTCAACAACCAGCATGGTCTTCTTTTTCTCAAGAAACTTCAGAACTCATTAATTAACTGTCATGCACCACACTTTTAAAACCCCAGCAAGTGTTAGTTGAATGGTTGTAAGAATTGTGATACTTAGAGTACTCTTCTCCTTTGAGCTCGTCCTTGGTAGGAATTTTATGATTATGAGGTAAGGTTAAAAACTTTTCCTTCAGGGGAAATCAAAAATTTCCTCGATTTTTCCAAAATCAAAGGAAAAATACAAAGCACTGGAATTAAATCTGGCCGGCGGTTCGATTCGGTTCCGAGCCAGAACAAAAATTGAACTGTTCGGTTCCGGTTCCGATTCTGGTTCCATTCGATTTTTTGCTTTATTGAAAATAAAAAATTGAGATTGATAAATCAATATAATTTAAAATTATGAATTTGAATTTATATAATACACTTACATTACATAATTACATTAAATTATAAATAAAATTCTTATCTAAAAAATATTTAAAAAAAATTATTATATAAATTCAAACCGGTTCCAACCGGAACCTTATGGTTCCGGTTGGAACTGTTTGAACCGCTAGAACCGAACGGTTCCAGCGGTTCCAACCAGTTTGGTTAAGGTAGGAACCCTAACCTAACTGGTTAGGTTCCAATTCGATTCTGGAATCGGAACCGTTTGGAACCAGAACGGTCTGGTTCCAACCGGTTCGGTTCCGATTTCAAACCGGAACCTTGGCCGGCTCTAACTGGAATTGGTCATCTTTTTCCATACTTCTGGTGTTTTCTCAACCAGGATAATACATATTCAAGATCTTGAATTATTGAGATAGGCTACTGTTATTTCTTGAGCATTCACCTCTTAATAGTAATCTCATGCATTCCTTCCTCCTGTGACTCTCTTACCTCAACAGCCTCTTTATACTCAACCATTTTAGTGGCTAACTGATAGAAATCTCTTAATTTCATTCCCTGGAATTTCTTTCTCAACTTTATAACCAAGCCTCTTTGGACCATTTTTAAAAATTCTATTTTTAACAAGTAAATCTTGCATTGGTTCCTCATCTTCTTAAAATGAGCGATGAATCGGTCTGATGTTTATCTACTCCTCTGCATCACCCTATATAGTTCTACTATGTACACCTCCGATTCAACTCTAAAGAATTGAGTGTGAAACTGCCTCACCATCTCCTACCAAATGAACTTTGAATTCCTAGGCAGTTTAGCATACCAAGTAAAAGTTGTTCCTGTCAAGAAATTGGGAAACAACCTTAGTTTAAAATTTCAAATGTTATCATAATTTGCAATTCTCCACGCTGGATGGTGAATCTGGCTATGTACTCCAATGATGATTGGTCATCTTCTCTAGAAAATAGTGAAAAGTCAAGAATCTTTTATCCTATAGGATATGGGTTTTCTGTCAACTGCATCTGGATACAGCTTGTGAAATTCAGGACAGTCGATTTGCCTGAGCCATGGTCCTTAAAGTTCCCGCACCACTTCCCTTTCTGTATCTGCATCTGTGTGTTGGGGAATGTGCACTGGAGAAGGGTTTCCATTGTTAAACAGTGAAGGATTACCCCGAGCCAATTTCTGCATATGCTCCCTTCTCATAAATTGTAAAATGGTTGTTCAGATTAGTGGCTCCAAGAATGATTAATGAGCCATAGGATCTACACGTCTGTCATTGCCAAAATGGTAGCTTTTGTAGTTGGAATCTTGCTACATCCTCCAACTTCTTCTCTCCTATAAGGCGGCTGTTACCTGTCTTCTACTGGATAAAGACGAGGAGGATTTTGAGGAAGAAATATAAAATGGTTCTGTGCCGAATGAAATGATGTTTAACACAATTGTGAATGAATATTGTCAAATATGTGAGAAAAACATAGATATTTTGGTTATTCAAGAAATGGAAAATCGTAAATTGAGGCTGAATTGCATTACTTTTAATACTTTGATCAACAAGTTTTGTGAATTGAGAGAGATGGATGAGGCAGCCAAATGAGCGAAGAAAATATTGGAGAATGATATTTCTCCAAATGTTGAGACACATAACACCTTAATTAATGGCTATGGATGAATGGGTCCTTTTGATAGGTGCTTCCAGATTCCCAAAGACATGAAAACCTGTGGGATAAAGCCCAATCTTGTCAGCTATGGTTATCTCATAAATTGTTTATGCAAGGATAGTTATAAGTATGACTTATATCCACTTATTCATATATTTTTAGATTATTAGTTTGTTAAGTTTCTTGCCATTTTACGTGTTTTGTAGTTTCTTTTGTGTTTTATTGATAGAAAGCATTAGAGCATGGATCTTGAGGCTTACGTACGTGTTTCAGGAGCTTAATGATGCAAATAAAACACATAGGGAATGAGAATATGCAAAAACCACTCATCTTGGCAGGGAGGCTGGCGTAGCGACGCCCCCTAGGCATCAAGAACACATATTTATCTAGAGAATCCTGCGTCACGATGCAACCTTTGGCGTCACGACGCCCCTGAAGATTTTCAAACTAAAATTCTATTTTCTAAATGCAAAAGAACTCATCAAACTTTCTTATAAATACATAAGTGCCTCTAAAACCTTAAAGGGAAGATAAATAGACACAACTAAAGAGCTTTAAACAGATAATTTATAAAGATGGAATGAGATAATTGAATAGTAAGAAGAGGAGATAAAGGTGGTGATATTTGAAGATGAAGGGATTCGATTCGGGTTTTATCTTCTAGTTTCTTCCTTCAAACTCTAATGATGTAAAAACAGACATCTGGATCCGGACCGAGTAGACACGAACTCGGACCCATGTATATTTATCCGAGATCGGACCCGGACTAAGAGCAATGAAAATATGTCCAGATCTGGATCTGAATTTTATCATCCCTACTCATAATTGATGAGTCGCGTAGTGATCGGTGAAATCACTCAGCAATGCAAGTGCATGTATTGCTCAAGTAGAATAAAATGTATCGATCCCACGAGGACTTAATACCTAAGCTATCAATTTATGAAGTTAAATATTTACGAGTACCTAATAGACTAGTTTGTTGATTGGATTGTGATTTTGAACTAAAACAAGTAAATATCACATAAATAAAGTAAATGACATAAAGTAAAGCTAGAAATTAAAAAGATAAAATAAACAATAAAGAAAATACTGGGGTTAAATGATCCATTTTTATTATTTCTAATTTAGATATCTATATTATTATAATATATAAACTTTGCATGACATTATCAACCGACCATATAGACGGTATCCTGATTAAGTCACATTTATGATTAATTTCAACTGACCATAAAGGCAATATCAAATTTAGTCAGTTTAAAATCAATTTAATTAAGTCCAACCAACTATAAAAGCAATATCCCATTAATTCAGGTTTAAAATAGTTTATATATTATAATTAAGAGAGATTAATATAAATATTAGTAATAAAAGCTTTACCCTTCACCCCAGTAGAGGGGAGTTACCTCCTCATACTGGAAAGTAAAATAAAGACTGAAAAGTAAAATAAAGAAAGAACTATTACGTAAAATAAAAAATTAATTATACAAAGCTGTAAATAAACAAACAAGATACAATCTTCTTAGTATTCTTAAGGAAATTCCCAGAAGAATGTATGAATTTTCCTTCTGATTTCAGCTTCAATTTATAGGCAAAATTCTGCCTCGTGTGTCACGACTCAAAACCCCTTGAGCGTCGCGACACGCCGTTGATTCAACAGGATCTTGACATGCAGCTGTCGGCAGACTTATTGGCTCGGCATCGCGACGTGTGAAGTTGTACGCGTTGCGACACTGATGTAAGCAGTGACCTGTAATGCCGGTAGCATGGGATGATGACACATGTCCGGTGCATGATAGCAAGATTACTGTGATGTTGACTCGTGCCGGAGTATTTTATTGGTCGCGACACAGAAGTATTTCGTGTCACGACCCAGACTTCTAATTTTTCCCTTTTCATCCGATTTTCATCGTTTAAGCCCTGATTTGATTCCAGAGAGTCTTCTTATTTTATTAATCTACAAAATAACACAAAACACATCAAAATATTCACAAAACTCAAGAAACTATACAAAATATTAAGTAAGAGGGACGATAAATATTGATATATTTACCGCTTATCACACCCCCAAACTTAATATTTTTCAAGTCTTCAAGCAAAACAATAAAATAAAATGTAATAAACAACTTTAAAATAAAATTAAATTAAGCCACTTTCGTACGGATCACGATTGCATTTAGCATATGCAACAAGCCTTTAAACCATTAGGTGTCCCTAGTGGATGAGTTGCAGTCTCGTGAGAGCTTATAGTGATGATACCCACAAACATCAATCTAATACCCACAAACATCAATCTAATACACACAAAGCAAAAAGATAAAAGAATAAAGAATAAACAAGTTAGTTACTAAACAAGTGAAACTTCTTTTCCAAGTTAAGAATTGTTTTATTTCTTTCTAAATAACCAAATAAGTAAATTCTCCAATTATTTTTACCATTCTCCATATACATAACCAATAAAGTATTAATCAAATCATTGTGCCCACAATATTCATAAGTATAGTTGAAAAGAGAGTAATATATTTGTCCTAAAGTTATATCAGAATTCACATTTTTTTTAGCAATGGAATAATTTTTTTATTCACATAATATCTTCAATCCATGTAGCGAGCTTTGGGTCAGTGACTCCCAAGCTAGTTGGCTTTAGGGCATTGGTGTTAAGACACCCCCCACGAACTTAATTATTCAGATTTAAAATATCTTTTTTTTATTTATATACAACATCTTTAATCCATATAGTGAGCTTTAGGTCAGTGACTCCCGAACTAGTTAGTTTTCGGGTATTAGATGTTAAAACACCCCTACGAACTTAATTACCCGGATCTGAGATGTATAAACTTTTTTCATCACTTTTTTAGATGTTTCATCTATTTAAACTAGAGCACTGAATATTACAAACTATTTAATTACAACTCATGGTCGTATGTTACCATGCATGTTGATAATACCTGTCAAGTGAGCATATGAAGATCCATTTTAGTCAGTATTATTGAGAATTCACAAATTAAATAATTCAAAAGGAAATAAATAAAAATTAACTTATTGCAAAATAGGTTGAGATACGTCTCAGGAGTGGAAATTCCTTACTCAACTATCTCACACCTCAAGTTTAAAACACAAAAATAAAACATTTTTTTATAAAATTTTTTAATTTTTTTGATTTTTCACAAAATTTTTGACTAAAAACCAAGCAAAAATAACACAATGAAAAAAATAAAAAATACTAATCAACTATTCCCCTCCCCCAAACCTAATTTAGACATTGTCCCCAATGTCTAAAAAGTAAAAGAAGAGTTTAGAAGACAGTGCCTGGTTAGCCGAAATTCTAAATCTAAAAAGAAAATTAAGGTTAAGATCCAGATTTATCCAACGCTTCTTACCACAATCATTATCAGACCAGTTTATCTGGGAAAGGATATGGTTAATTTGTGGTTCAAATGATAAGATTTGGTCAATTAAATCATGGGCAGTTCTAACAGTGAAGATGATTTCTTTTACAGATTTTGACACGAATCCATTTCTTCGGGCATCAACAAGAAACACACAAAGAAAATCATAAAATCCTTCAGCATTAAACAGTTCAGTCGGTTTCTGATGTATGTTCATGTTTACCCAAGATAGTACTGTAAAAATTTCCTCCATTGTGCCCAAGCCACCTGACAAAGCAATAAAAGCATCATCACGGTTAATCATTTCAACCAGTCGTTCAGACATACCTGGCACGATAAGTTCTTCTCCATTTGATGGTCTTATAAGATTCACCTCTGCCAAAGGTTTTGGGATAGTTCCCAGAACTTGACTACCTCATTCCTGTACAGCCCTTGAAACGTACCCCATTAGTCCAAGATTGTCACCGTCATATACTAGATGCATATTACTTTCAACTATGACTCTACCCAATTCATGTGTTGTCTCAACATATTCTGGTTTAGAACCAACACTAGTACCTCAAAACACACAGATGTTTACAACTCATCTTCTTGAAGTTGCTTCCATTTTTTTTATTTCTCAACTCTGGATGTCTTCAAGAGTGCAATGATGAGCTGAATTTATAGAACCTGAAAAATGGTGAGTAATAATAGCACTAGTACGTACCGAATGATAATTATTAGCTAAACAGTAAAATAAATCGTGAAAGTCAAAAAGTCTGGATCTTGTCGAAGAAAATAAAAGAGAATAGCAAAATAAATCATAATTATTAGATAAATATAAAGAGATAATAATATTTACAAGAAGTAACCGCTTGAATGACATCTATGCGTCAGGGACACGCTTCTCATCTAATTTTCTTATAAATTGGCAAACATGGTCTTTTAAAGTCAGATTCTCGAGACTTAATTGTTGTCTTTCTTTTCGAAATTGTGCATATAACATGTGAATTGCGTGATGCACATATCCACTGGGATGTGTCTCAAGATTCAATGATATGTCATCCAAAGACTCATTACTCAAGTCATCCCTAATGAATTTAATTTTATCTTCACGGGTCATCAGACACCATTCCTAAAGAACGACAACGAGTATTACATGTCATGCGTGCATATTTATAGCAAACACCCATCTTTTAGCTCTTCTTTTATTAGTATAGGTACTTCTTCCTAAACTAGACAGATCGTTGTCTCGGCTGTGCTACTGGAGGCTCGTTTCAAGTTCGTTATCCTAACCGTCTCCTCTGCTCCTATATTAAGATTTAAAACTTGTCGTCTACTTTCAGGAAATGTTCGGAAGAGAGAACCAGAATGTATGAAATAAAAGAGTCAGAAGACTCACCTGCCAATCAGACTCGTGCTTTAATAATCCAACAAATGTCATTAGGAATATCTTTGATCATCAGAAGTCTCATTCATTCCAAGCGAGCTTTGTAGACTTTCATCAAAGAGTTTTGAGGGAGAGAATGAAATTGCTTGTGAAGATTTGCGAGAACATCTTCCATCCTACCTACAAAATTAAACAAATAAAAATAAAACACACCAAATCCAAATTTAAACACAAATTGCATGTGTTGTCTGCCTGCTAGCGCTTTTGTTTCTCTAATGATTCTCCCCAGCAGTGCTTGACATGCTTTCTTTTAACTTTGAAGGTTTTATTGGAGGTGGGATCATATAACTCAATGACTTTATCCGGTAAAACTTGGGTGATTAAGAATGGAACTTACTACCGTGATTTTAACCTTCCAGGGAAAAATTTCAACCTTGATTTGCTGAACAATACCCATTATCCCGGCACCAGTTGTATGTGCACTAACTTATCATTATGTCTCTTTTTGGATTTTTTGTATAATTTGGCATTCTCAAAAGGCTGTATGTGAAATTCCTCAAATTCATTGAGTTGGTGGAACCGTTTCACTTCAGTTGCTTGCAGTTCAAGATTTAACTTGTTCAGTGTGCAACACGCTTTATCTTCAAGCTCCACGGTAGATGACATGTTATAAGTTTGACAATGGGACTTTGCATTGCATCGGAGTTTTGGATGGTACTATCTCACTCATCAAGTCTGAAACATTCCTCATTTTTTTCATCATTCGGGAATTCCATGGCTTTGAAAACATTGAATTTTACTTCTTGGTCTTGTACCATTATGGTTAGTTCTACTTTTTGCACATCAATAATTGTTCGACCTGTAGTCAAGAATAGTCTCCCGATGATGATGGGCACGTCTTCATCTTCCTCCATGTCAAAGATAATAAAATCTGCTGGGAGAATGAGTTTGTCAACTTTGACCAGCACATATTCAACTACACCTCTCGAAAATGTGAGTGATCTATCAGTAAGTTGCAGAGAGACTGAGGTTGGTATTGCTTCTCCAATTTTTAGTTTCCTGTAAATAGAAAAAAGGCATCAAGTTAACACTAGCATCTAAACCACACAAAGCCTTATCGAAGTTACGTTCCCTTATAATGCAAGGGATGTTGAAACTGTCTGGATCTTTCAACTTTGAGGGAAGCTTCCTCTGAATGATGGTGCTGTATTCTTCTATCAATGCTACTGTCTCGTAATCTCCCTATCTTCTCTTTTGTGACAGAATATCTTTCATGAATTTGACATAGCTGGGCATTTTTTCTATCGCTTCTCCAAATGGAATACTGATATGCAACTTTTTGAAAATCTCCAGGAATCGAGCAAACTACTTGTCTAATTTGTTCTTCTAGAGACACTGTGGAAAAGGTTGAGGAGAAGTAAATCTTTCTTGATCATTTTATTTTGCCTCTTTTTCCTCCATATGTGGATCTGCTTCGCTGCTTTTTTTGGAACTTCCTCAGTGGATATTTTGATTCCAACATCTTTGTTGATTTCAGTGCCGCTTTTCAAAGTGATGGCTTAATATTGCTCCTTCCTTATGTTCCTTGGATTTAGTTTTGTGTTGCTAGGAATGGTACCTTGCGATCTGTAAGTCTGAGCATTGGCCAGTTGTCCCACTTGATTTTCCAGGGCCTTTATAGAAGCAGATTGGTTTTAAATTAATGATGCTTAGGATTGAAACATAGCATCATATGTTTCTTGTTGCTTGTTGCTTTTTCATCTGAATCGGTAATTTTTCTATTCCTGGTTCTTTTTCATACTCCTGAAATTCATTGCTGTGTTGGCTATGACTTCGTGGATTCTTGCTATTCGTTGAATCATGCTTCTTTCTGTTGGCCACAAAAAATTATTGTTGGCCATTTATTCAATTAAGTCTCAGGCCTGATCTTCTCCTTTTGCCATTAAAGCTCCTCCAGTAGCAGCATCAATTGTAGTTCTCATCACTCCAGAAAGTCCATTATAAAAGGTTTAGTCTTGTAGCCACTTTGCAATCTCATGGTGAGGAAATTTTCGGAGAAATTCATTGTAACTTTCCCAAGCTTCACCGAGAGACTCTGAGTCATGTACAAAGGATGTAATTTCATTCCTCAGCTTTGCAGTTCTGACTGGTGGAAAGTATTTTACAAGGAATTTGGTGGCTAGAGTGATCCAAGTTGTGATGGAACCTGCTAGTAGTGAATGTAGTCAATCCTTAGCTATGTCTTTCAAGGAATATGGAAACACACGTAGTCTCATTGCTTCTTCAGTCGCTTGGTTGTAATTGAATGTGTCGTAAACTTCTAGGAAGTTACTGATGTGGGCGTTAGGATATTCTGTTGCATTCCCCCCAAACTGAACTGACTGTTGTATTATCTGAATGTATTTTTTGATGCCATACGTATTTGCTAGTAAGGGAGGAAGTATAATACATGAAATGAAGCCGTCAATCACCGGAATAGTTATGTCTCGAATATGAATTGGTGGTACAACCTCCAAAGATTCAGGTTCCATGTTGATCAGTGCTTCTTGACCTTCACGTCTTTCCCTTCTCAACTGTCTGATTGTTTTTTCAATTCTTGGGTCAAGCGGGCATATTTCAAAGCTTCTAGTTCTTCTCATGTAGTGTTTAAAAACCTGAAACATATGAAAACAAAAATAATAAGTAAAAAAAAAAAAAAATAGACACAAGTAAATGTATCTAACCCCAAAATTAATAGTAAAAGATAAAAAAAAATCCCCGGCAACGGTGCCAAAAAATCGATCGGTGAAATCACTCACGTAACGCAAGCGCACGTATCGCTCAAGTAATATAAAATGTATCGATCCCACGAGGACTTAAAACATAAGCTATCAATTTATGAAGTTAAATATTTAAGAGTACTTAATAGACTGGTTTGTTGATTGGATTGTGATTTTGAACTAAAATAAGTAAATAAAACAGTGCGAATGTAATTCAAAAGAAAATTCAATATTATAAAATTATATAGGGTTATCTCATGTTTGTGTAATATATTGGTTTATTAGCCTAGAACATGAATTTATGCAAAAGCATCTTCCGATGGTCAGATGCAAACATCCAGTATAACCCAGTTAATCATATTCCTAAGTCAACCAAGTTAATTGAATTTATTAAGATTAAGTTCCAATTATTACTACCCCCGCCTGACAGGTATATTCCTATCCTGTAAAGAAATCTACCTAAGAGTCTCTTGCCCCCAATGTGAGATCGTGAGCTATTAAGTCTAAGGCTAAACCTAAAATCTCTTTCCAAGTTCATTTTAAGTTTACCAAATCAATCTTATTAATGGCCAGTTAACAAGAAGCATTAAGCTTAAGGCTCAATAAATAAACCTTTATATTACCCAAGACGTAAAATTACCACTTATAAACCGCAGATATTGGAATTCATCACAACCTTAGATAAAGGGTTTAGTTACCACACATATCTAAGACTATTAAAAGCATAAATAAAGTAAATGACATAAAGTAAAGCTGGAAATTAAAAAGATAAAATAAATAATAAAGAAAATATTAGGGTTAAAGGATTCACTTTTATTACTTCTAATTTAGATATCTCCTTTATTATAATATATAAACTTTGCATGACATTACCAATCTACCATATAGAGGGTATCCTGATTAAGTCAGATTTATGATTAATTCCAACCGACCATAAAGACGGTATCCAATTTAGTCAGGTTAAAATCAATTTAATTAAGTCCAACCAACCATAAAGGCGGTATCTCATTAAGTCAGGTTATAAATAGTTAATTTATTATAATTAAGGGAGATTAATCAAAATATTAGTAATTAAAGCTTTACTCTTCACCCTAGCGGATGGGAGTTACCTCCTCATACTGGAAAGTAAAATAAAGACTAAAAAGTAAAGTAAAGAAAGAACTATTGCGTAAAATAAAAAATTAATTAGAGAAAATTATAAATAAACAAATAAGATACAATCTTCTTAGTATTCTTAAGGAAATTCCCAAAAGTAAGTATGAATTTTCCTTTTGATTTCAGCTTCAATTTATAGGCAAAATTCCACCTCGCACGTCGCGACGCAAAACCTTTGCGCGTCGCGGTGCGCCATTGATTCAACAGGATATTGACATGTGGTTGTCGGCAGAATTATTGGCTCGGCGTCGCAACTCGTGAAGTTGTGTGTGTTGCGACGCATGAAGTAAGCAATGACGTGTAATGCCGACAGCATGTGATGATGACACGTGCCCAGGGCATGATAGCAAGATTATTGTGATGTTAACATGCGGTCGGCACATTTTAGCGGTCGCGACGCAGAAGTGTTTTGTGTCGCAATGCAAACTTCCAATTTTTCCCTTTTTCATCCGATTTTCGCCGTATAAGCCCTGATTTAATTCCAGAAAGTCATGTTATTTTATTTATCTACAAAATAATACAAAACATATCAAAATATTCACAAAACTTAAGAAACGATACAAAATATTAAGTAAAATGAATGGTAAATATTGTTATATTTACCGCTTATCCCATTCGAAACACACTCAAGAAACCACTCTCAATTCTCTGTATTAAATATAATTGATGATATGATGGCCTTCCTTCGATCTTTTACCGTCCAATTAACTATGATGTCAATCGTGATGATGATCAAATGTTATTTTATTTTATTTTTTTATTCATTGGATTTCAGTTTTGGAAACACTCATCAACAGCAATATTCAAAAGGTAACACATGGGCCAACCTTCAATTAATTATTTAAAACAACAACATGTACCATTCAATTAGAAACGCCGTTTCAGCACATAATTTTTTCCACGTGCTATTATTTGTTGGGGTAAAAGAATCTATCAATCACTTTAATGTATAAATAAAAAATCTAAAAACGAAAACAGAGAGAGAGAGATTTTCATTTTACCCCGTAAGTTTTAACATATTTCAGTTTATCCTACTATAATTGGAAATATTGCACCCTCATTCCATTAATGTTTTCTCTTAACTCTAACTGGTCAATTATAAAATAGATTTTTTTAAGCTAATATGACCAATTAATTATAACTAAAAATAAATAAATTAGGCAACAACCCATTTACACAAGCGGCAACAGCTGTAATCCTCGAGCAGTTGCTGCACAAGCACGCAACGTACGATGGTTGCTAGATCCGGCTAAGGGTCTGGTTCCGAATCGAAATCGAACCGTAATCGGATTAGTTAGAATCAGACAGTTTCGGTTTCAATCGGTTCCAGTTCTGGTTCCGGAACTGAAACCGTATTTTACCGGTTTGGGTAGGGTTCTTATCCTAACCAATCCAATTGGAACCGTAGGGTTCCAACTCTTTCCCCAACGGCTAATAGCCGTCGGGGATATCCCAACGGCTCCCTATCCCAACGTATATATATATTATAAAAAAAAAATGGATTTCTCAAATTACCCATAATAATAATAAACGGTTAATTTTTTAAAAAAAAATGGATTTCTCAAATTACCCATAATAATAATAAAACGGTTAATTTTAAGTATCACAAAAATATTCTAAAAATATATAAATATGGGTCATTTTCATTATTTCAACACACCAATTTCTCAATTCTCATTTCTCTCAATTCCTACAATTCTCTCATTCTCAATTCTCTCATCTACAGTTACAATTTATCATTCTCAATTCTCTAATTCTTTAAAATTTCTTAAACAACAAATGGCAAGCTCTAAGTCTTGTTTGCATTACAGGTAGGGGTGTTCATAGGGTCGGGTCGACCCGCGAGCCGACCCGACCCATAGGTGATCGTTGGTTACTACAACGAAATAAAAAATATAGGGATAACACGACTAATAACCCAAAATTAGATAATTATTTATCTATAAATTTCGAGTTTTCAATTAAAAATTTAGTCAATAAAAATTTTCAGATCCTTGAATGGTGGAACCGACATCAAAATGTATATCATGTATTATCAATTATTGCTAAAGAGATATTGGCAATACATGTTTCCACCGTTGTGGTTGAGAAAGCCTTCAACATGGGAGGCAATATATTGGAAGTTAGTCGGTCTTCATTACATCCAAGCACTCTAGAAGCAACAGCATATGTGGATGATTGGACCTAAGCTGATCTGAGGTAACAAGAAGATATCCCCGATGAATTTGAAGATTTGTTCGACAATGCATCTGTAAGTGTAAGCGGAACTGGAGCTGAAGGATCAATAGACACTGATAATGATGATTGATGATTGATAATTAAAGAATTGTAAAATTACAATGGGGAAATATCTTAAAATTGTAATGCAACTACGTGAGCTTTGAATCCTCTCACCCCTGGAGGATAAGTAGGCAACTTAAGTTTTTAAAAATTGAAGTTCAAGTTCTTTAATTACAAAAAATTTATTTGTAATTTAATGTAAGTTTATTATATAAATTCAAATTCATAATTTTAAATTAATTTTTCAATCTCAAATTGTTTATTTAAAAAAAAAAAAGAACCGAGTAAACCGGAACTGAAACCGAACGGTTCAGTTTCGGTTGCGGTTCCACTTAGTGTGGAATCGGAACTTAACCGTCTGGTTCCGGCTCCACACTTATGGAATCGGGAATCGTCCGATTCGGTTCCGATTTGGAACCGAACCGGACCGCCGGCCAGATCTAATGGTTGCTTCTTGCTGATGTTGCACAAGTGTGCCACCGCCACTCGTGCATGGATTCCTATTATGCAACCGTCATGATCCTCATAATATTTCGGGTATTTGTTGTCATTTGAATTTAGCATTAGGTTTTGTTAATTTGATCTAGTTAAATTTAGGATTTTAATTTGATGTTAATTATGTTTAGAATGGATAATTTTATGTTAATTTTGTTTACGGTAATAATAGTTGATGTTTAATGTAGACGCTGATTTCGGTCGAGGTCCACAATTGAGAATGGGTTGAAGGAGGCACGAGCGAACCTGCAAAATAAGAGCAAAACGAAAGAGTCGGTTACTGCCCACCAGTGTGGTGGAAGCCGTAGGCACTCCGACGCTCAAGTTAGACAAAATGAGTTTGATTCAAAGGTGAATGGATTAAGGTCTTAAGATACCTCAACCCTGAACTAGCGGAATCTTAGGTTTAGTCTGATGATAAGAGTCCCCTCTGTTTGTCCTTGCTTCTTCTCCATTTTATAGGTTGATGTCGAGTCTCTATTTTACCGTTGGAAGTCTCCTCATTGATATTCTCATTTATGTCCTTTAGATCTGACATTCATCCCCTGAAACCGTCGACTTCAAGAGATATTCATGAATTCGGATCCACCTTCCGATCTTTGTAACTGGTGCCCGTTTGTCTGTCTTTATATCGTGATATTGGGCTTTGTGAGGCGGCCCGTGGTCTCATGCCTGGCTCCAGATCTTTGTGGTTGGCTTCTGCGGTAAAAGTCGATTTTACCCCTGGGCCCAATTTTGGCCCGTACAGTTTGTCCCTACTCTCTAAGTCTGGAAGTCCCAGGCTTTGGAGTATCTTGTGTCGGACAATCGAGATATGGACGATCACTCCTCTGACCTTACGTTGGTCTCTGAGCAAACGGCGTCTTGTTTTAGAAAAAATTCAGGCTTACTCTTTTTTTGTCGTATGAGGTGATAAGTTTGATGACTTATAATTGATTCGACACAAATTATCAGGAGTGTCCTTTGACCGACTGAACCGGGCGGCGGTTCAGGGTCACACTCGACACGTCGTTTTTGTTGCTTGAATTTCATGAGCGTATTTGATTCGACGCGTGTCATTAGGGGTGTCCTTTGTTTGACCGAGCGCGGTGACGGTTCAGGAACACACTTGATACACGGATCATGTGGGGGATGTCCCCTGGTCGACTGAACTTGATGCAAGTTCAGGTATAACCTCACTCGACTCGTCCTATGAGTAGAGTGGGATCATATGATCCCATGACTCTGCACGGATCATGTGGGGGATGTCCCCTGGTCGACTGAACCTGATGGAGGTTCAGGTATAACCTCACTCGACCCGTCGTATGAGTCGAGTGGATCCTATGATCCCATGACTCTGCACGGATCATGTGGGGGATGTCCCCTGGTCGACTGAACTTGATGCAAGTTCAGGTATAACATCACTCGACTCGTCGTATGAGTCGAGTGGATCATATGATCCCATGACTCTGCACGGATCATGTGGGGGATGTCCCCTGGTCGACTGAACCTGATGGAGGTTCAGGTATAACCTCACTCGACTCGTCGTATGAGTCGAGTGGATCCCATGATCCCATGACTCTGCACGGATCATGTGGGGGATGTCCCCTGGTCGACTGAACCTGATGGAGGTTCAGGTATAACCTCACTCGACTCGTCGTATGAGTCGAGTGGATCCTATGATCCCATGACTCTGCACGGATCATGTGGGGGATGTCCCCTGGTCGACTGAACCTGATGGAGGTTCAGGTATAACCTCACTCGACTCGTCGTATGAGTCGAGTGGATCCCATGATCCCATGACTCTGCACGGATCATGTGGGGGATGTCCCCTGGTCGACTGAACCTGATGGAGGTTCAGGTATAACCTCACTCGACTCGTCGTATGAGTCGAGTGGATCCCATGATCCCATGACTCTGCACGGATCATGTGGGGGATGTCCCCTGGTCGACTGAACCTGATGGAGGTTCAGGTATAACCTCACTCGACTCGTCGTATGAGTCGAGTGGATCCCATGATCCCATGACTCTGCACGGATCATGTGGGGGATGTCCCCTGGTCGGCTGAACCTGGTGGAGGTTCAGGTATAACCTCACTCGACTCGTCGTATGAGTCGAGTGGTCGAAATTTATGTTATCTAAATTTTATTGGGTGCTAAGTTGAATATCGAGGAGATAAAGTGTCGAGTTTTAAATTAATGTTTGGTCGAATCGATGTTTTATTCGATGATTCCCTTTGGAGGTGAATCTGGCTTCACACGTGTCAATAGATGCTGAAAGACCTAATGCAATTTACGAGGCGTCCTTTTGGGCGGGAAATTTGGCGCCAGATCTTCAGGTAGTATGTATAAAGGAACATAGAGTGCTTCATTCCGTGATATTGGAAGTCGAGTAAGGTGTGCTCTCAAGTGTCTCAAGGTATTCTTCGAAACTTTTTTCTTGTTCTTCATTCCTTTAAGTGTTCTTAGTGAATATTCAAGCTGTTTGATCTCCTGGTTTGCGTGAGTTGTTTTCAATTTGTGTTTGTGGGTTTTGATCTTTAGGAGGTAGGCTTCTAGGGGTTTAGTTTGTTTTTTATGCTTGTCGTTTGGAAGATGTCGAGTAGTGATTCTTTAGGCAGCTTAGGTGCCAAAATCGATACTTATGTCGAGTCGTCAAGTGATACCGCGGAATCATCAAGTGAAAGCAAGGAATTTGTAGAGTGTGAAGGTAGGTCGTACCAGGAATTTATCGAGAGTGGTGTTGTTACCTTAGCTATGCCTTCTCCACCAGTAATCCCTGCCGAGGCCATACCGTTAAGGTCACTGCCCGCAATTGGGGAGTCGAGCGAATTACCCTGTACGAGTGAACCTACTAACTTATTATCAAAGAATCCTGCAAGTCGAATGACTGGGAAAGTATTGAGGGAACTCAGCTGTATGTACAGGTTCCCTAATACTTTGGAACTTCGGGTGCCTTCGTCGAATGAAAGAATTGATTACAAGGTTCCTGGGTGGATTGGATTCTATGTGCGTCCATTTTTCGTAGGGCTGAGGTTTCCTATCCCGAGACTGGTTTGGGAGGTTTTGGATCACTTCGGAATTGCTCCTTCACAATTGATGCCCAACGCATGGAGGATCTTATTGTCGATTGAATGTTTATCCTTTGAAATGGGTATACTCTTCGAGGTGAAGGACGTTTTAGAGACGTATTATCTGAAGGAACATTTAAAGGAGAAAGGGAGGTATACGTTGATCCTTCGCCAAAGAAAGACACACTTGGTCGTTGGATTGCCGACAAATGATAGGGGAAATTGGCAGTCCTATTATTTCTTTGTGAAGGGTGAGGGTATCTTTGGATCGACCGGGGTTGGTCGAATCCCGAAATTTTGGTGTTTGTCGAGTGAGTAACGATCTTTTGCTTAATTTCAATCTTTGAATCGTTCATTTGTCTTCGAGTAATCATGATTTTATTGTTGCAGGTCCTCTACGGAACAAGTCATTCATCAGGACCGCACGTACGATCTCCAATACCAAAGCCATTCTGTCCCTGTCGGCCGAGAAAAGGGATTGCAAAACTATCCTAACGGAAAAGAGGTTAAGGTCGACTCCACTGTGGAAGGAAATCTATCATCGAGAAGAAGGTAAAGTTCTGGCCTTATGTAACGACGTTTTGTCCGTGATAAATTGTAGATGGTCGTGTCAAAAGTTATATGGGGGATATAGATATCAGGAGCCCCTAAAACCTAGAGAACTTTTATGCGCAGAGGAGATGATGACAGGACCATTCACGGTAGCTTCTCTTGATGAAATGAAAAGCCGAAGAAAGTCTCGCAAACTTCGAAAGAATGAGCCTGTAGCCGAAGAGGCGGTTGGCACCCAGCTGAAGGGTGTTATTCCTGTGGAGGGGGTTCTAGATAAGGGGAAATCGATCGAAATGAGTTCCGCGGGAAAGAAAAGAAAGGTTGTGGCTGAGGAAGAAGAAGATCCAGACAACCTTTTGCTGAAAGTTCCCCGAGAGTCGACAGCCATATCTGACCCTTCAAGTATCGACTCATTCGTGGAAGGGCTTTTGCTTGAAGGGGATGAAGTGAGGTTGGCCCAGATTGGTCCAGTAGAAGTTATGAAGAAGGCGATTGTGTTGAATTATCAGGTATTATTACTATTTTTTTTTTGACTGACTCCTAAGGCTTGTGCCCGTAGGCCCTAGAGTGCAGCCTGTTCATGAAGAAGAATGTCGATTACATCCAGAGGAAGATCAAAGAGCTCGAAAAGGCACTGTCGACGTCGAGGAAGGAATCCTTAGAGTTGAGATCTGGGTTGGTCGCCTCTCAGAAGAAGGAGAGAGGACTCGAGAAAGAGTTGAAGGAGGTAAAGGCTGCTTTGAAATTGGAGAAGGAGACAGCAGAAAAATGGTAGTCGAGGGCTATAAGGAGGGATTTGAGAATGTGAAGAAGGAAAAAGATTTACTGCTTGAGCAATTGGAGGATATTGCCATTGACTCAATGATGAGGAATAGGTGTGACCTGATGAAGGAGTATGTCGCAGGAAAACATGTCGACTGGAAGCCGGAGAAATGGATTCGGGAGTATGAAAGGCGTGCTGCCGGTCTTACTTCGTCCTCAGAGGACGATATAGAAGATAAAGGAGGAGAAGAAATGTCGAAAGAAATTGAGAGTGATGCAATTGGAATGGAGATCGCTGACCCAGTGGTCGAAGAACATACGGAGCCTGCCGAATGTGAGAACGTCGTGCTGGCACTACCCGACACCGAAGTGTCAACGGTAGTTGAGTCACAGGAAGAAGTTCAAGCCACTCTCCCCTGCACAACTGATGAAGGAGTAGATAACCCGTGAAGTCTAAGGGTCCAAAAGTTGTTCTTAATGAATGATATTTTGTTTGTAGTGTAACAGATTTGTGAAATGTCGTTGTTTTCTACTAATGCACATGTTGAATGAAAAGAATGCACTATTTAGGTGATATCTTGTTTCTTATGAATGAATTTCTTTATTTCGTAAAAACATCAATTAAACAAATACTAGGAAAACAAATGTTGACAATCTAAACGAAGTCGTTTACCGGATGAACTTCTTAAGATGAAGTGCGTTCCAACTATTGCGCACAGGTTTTCCTTCCTCGGTTTGTAGTCTGTAAGCTCCTTTTCCAACTACCTTTGTGACAAGATACGGGCCCTCCCAATTTGGGCCCAACTTCCCATCTCTATGATCTCTTGTGTTTTGGAACACTTTGCGTAGTACCCAATCCCCAGTTCTGAAGGTCCTGCTCCTGACATTTTTGTTGAAGTATCGAGCCATCTTCTGTTGATGAGTTGCCAGTCGAATGGAAGCTCGATCCCTTGTTTCATCAATCGTGTCGAGAGTGAAATTCATTAGATTTTGGTTGTCCTCTTCACCCAACCACTGGTAGCGAGGGGAGGGATGACTTCCTCAGTTGGATTACTGCATACGCCTCCACCAAACGCCAGAGCGAATGGGGTTTCGTCTGTTGAAGACCTCTTTGTTGTGCGGTATGACCATAGAACTCCTGGCAGTTCGTCAGCCCAGGCTCCCTTTGCTTTCTCCAACCTCTTCTTCAGGGTGTTCATAATCGTCTTATTGGAAGACTCGGCTTGTCCATTTGCTTGTGGAAAGCGAGGGGTGGAGAAGTTCAACCTTATGCCCCAATTTCTACAGAAGTCCTGGAAGTGGTGGCTAATAAACTGTGCTCCGTTGTCAGTCACTATCTCTTTCGGTATGCCGAATCGACAGATGATGTTTTTCCATACGAAAGCTTGGGCTTCCTTGTCGCGTATTCTGGCGAATGCTTCTGCTTCTATCCACTTCGAGTAGTAGTCCGTCATTACGAGCATGTACACTCGTTGGCCAGGAGCCGTTGGGAGTTTACCAACAATGTCCATCCCCCACTTCATAAATGGCCATGGGGATAAAATGGGGTTTAGTCTCTCTGGAGGGAGGTGGGGTATTGGTGCGAATCTCTGGCACTTATCGCATTTCTTCGTGTATTCAGAGGAGTCGAACCTCATTGTGGGCCAGTAATAACCTGTCGTGTAGGCACGATGAGCCAAGCTCCTACCACCAGAATGATTTCCACATTCACCTTCGTGCAACTCGGCCAAAACATGTTGCGCTTCGTTAGGTGCAATACATTTCAGGTAAGGTCCTGTAAACGATCTTTTTAACAGCTGACTGTCGTATAACACATATCGGGCAGATTGTCTTTGAATCTTCTTTGCTTGAATTTTGTCGTCTGGGAGTGTCCCGTCTTGTAGATACTTTATAATTGGCGTCATCCAACTGTCGACAGTGCCAAGCGTCGCAACAAGCGTTTCTTCTTCACAAATCGCGGGCCAGCTTAAGTACACGATTGGAATAGTTCGCGATTCGTTCCCTTCCATCGTCGAACCAAGAATTGCCAATGCATCAGCCTGGGAGTTCTCGTTCCTTGGGACTTGTGTTATGGAAAATTTTTCAAAAGTCAATCGTATTCCACTGACCTTTTGTAGATAGGAAGCCATAGCTTGTCCTCTGGCCTGATACGACCCTTCAACCTGGTTCACAATCAACTGGGAATCGGTTTTCACTTCAATATCTTTGGCCCCCAACTCTTTAGCTAGTAACAGCCCAGCTATCAATGCTTCGTATTCTGCCTCGTTATTTGTAACTCTAAATCTACATTTGACCGCTTGCTGAATTATGTCGCCGGCTGGAGTTATGATCATGATTCCAAGACCGCAGCCTCTTTTATTACTTGCCCCGTCGACTGCTAATTTCCAAGGTTTCTCTGGCTGGATGGAGTTAATATCGACTTCAGTTGTTGTTAGTAAGCCAGGGGTGAAGTCGGCCACAAAGTCGGCCAAAGCTTGAGATTTTATGGCAGTTCTGGGCTGGTACGTAATGTCGTGTTCTCCAAGTTCGATTGCCCACTTCATCAACCTTCCTGATATTTCTGGTTTATGAAGTATTCCTCTCAACGGATAGGTCGTGTACACCGTGATCGGGTGCCCCTGGAAGTAGGGTCTTAGTTTCCTTGCGGCTGTAACAAGGGCGAAAGCTAATTTTTCCATCAAAGGGTAACGTTTTTCTGCTCCCAAAAGCGCTTTGCTCACGTAGTAGACTGGATGTTGGTCTCTCACCTCTTCTCTTACTAAGACTCCACTGACCGCTTGCTCGGAGACTCCCAAGTAAAGAAAGAGTCTCTCTGAGTCGTGTGGTTTGGACAGCAAAGGTGGTGTGGTGAGATACAATTTGAGCTTTGTCAGTGCTTCCTCACAAGCGGGCGTCCAGTCAAAGCTGTTTCCTTTCTTTAAAGCTGAAAAGAATAAGAAGCACTTATCTGTGGATTTGGAGATAAACCTGTTTAGAGCAGCAATTCTCCCAGTTAGTTTCATGACATCTTTTGGGCTGGATGGTGAAGGAATGTCGAGGATCGATCTGATCTGGTCCGGATTTGCTTCAATCCCTCGTCGAGTGACCACGTACCCCAAGAATTTTCCTGAAGCAACTCCGAAAGCACATTTAGTTGGATTTAGTTTCATTCCATACCTGTCCATGATGTCGAACGCTTCTCTCAAATGATCTAGGTGCTGCTTCGATTCGACCGACTTCACTAGCATATCGTCTATGTACACCTCCATTGTTTTCCCAATTTGGTTGTCGAACATCTTGTTGACTAGTCTCTGATATGTTGCTCCCGCGTTCTTTAGGCCGAAGGGCATGACTTTGTAACAGAAAATCCCTTTGTTGGTGACGAAGGCTGTCTTCTCTTGGTCGCCCGGGTGCATGAGGATCTGATTGTAGCCTGAATACGCATCCATAAAACTTAATAGCTCATGCCCTGCCGTTGCGTCGACCATAGAATCAATGTGCGGAAGCGGAAACGAGTCCTTTGGACAAGCTTTATTCAAATCTGTGAAGTCGATGCAAACTCTCCATTTCCCGTTCTTTTTCTTCACCACAACGACATTCGCGAGCCACTCTGGAAATTGAACTTCTCTTATCGCTCCATTTTCCAATAACTTCTGGACTTCTTCGTCGATTATCCGGTTCCTTTCTGGGGCAAATTTTCTCCTTTTCTGTCTAACTGGGGTGTACTCTGGGTCCACATGTAATTCGTGGGTTATGAGCCTTGGGTCGACTCCTGTCATGTCTTTATGAGACCAAGCAAAATTGTCGTGTCGGCTTTTCAAAAACTCTATGATGTCGGCTCGGAGTTTCGGATCTAATCCAACTCCAATTAACGTCTTGTGATCTTCGAACTGAGGATGAATCTGAACCTCGTCAAGCTTTTCTATGTTCGGCAGTACCGGCTCCAAAACCCGAGGTTCAGTCTGTAATTGCTATGCCGACTCGCCCTTCACCTTTAAAGTTGTTTGGTAGCAGCTCCTAGATGCCAACCTGTCGCCTCTGATTTCTTGTATTCCCCACCTAGTTGGGAATTTTATCACCTGATGGTAGGTTGATGAAACTGCTCTCATGTCGTGAATCCAGGGCCTCCCCATTATCAGGTTATATGCGGAAGGGCAAATCTAAGACAAGAAACGTAGTCATTTTGTTGAATCCAGCAACGTATACCGGAAGTGAAATTTCTCCCATTGTGAACTTCTGCTCCCCGCTGAACCCTATCAACACTGTCGACCGTCGATTGATTTTATCCAAATCGGTTCCCATGTCGGTGAGGGCGCTCGCAAAAATTACGTTTGCCGAAGAACCTGTGTCGATCAACACCCGTTTGACCAAGAAATTGGCCACCTGCAACGAAATGACCAATGCGTCGTGGTGCGGGTTCAAGGTGTGGGAATTTTCATCGTCTGGAAATTCCATGGTCAGTTCTGTGAAGGCTTTTTCTACAGACGTAGCAGTATGGGTGACATTATTGATCAGAGCCCTCGTGTGTCGTTTGGCAGCAGAATAGGTAGTACCACTGATTCCTGAACCTCCAGAAATAACGTTGACCGTGTTATTTATAGGGGGTGGAAGGACAGGATCTTCTCCCTGGTTGGCTTTTTCATCCCTTCGTGACATGGTTGCCTTCCCCTTGTCTGTTAGCAGGTCTCTCAAGAAACCCTTGTTTAGTAGCTCCAAAACTTCTAACCTCAATGCCACGCACTCTGCTGTCGTATGACCATAGTCCCTGTGGAACTCACACCACTTCCTGGTGTCTTTTTTTGACGAACTGTCCCTGGAGCGTGGAGGCCACTTTACTTCATTCCCCATCTTTCTAAGCACGGTAACCAGTTCTCCAGGTGAAATCGTAAAGTTGTAGTCTGGTAACCTGGTTTTGTTTGTTGGCCGCTCCTCCCTATTTGGCCTTTGTCTCCTGTCAACATTTGAGTAGAAAGGTCGCCGTCCCCCCTTGGTTGGTTCCTCCTTTCCATGTGGGTGGGATATTGTTATCGTGTCGCCTGGGAGCAGCGGCCTTCTATCTATCCGTGCATTCACAACATCTTCCCTTCTTTTGTTTCTTTTATCTTCTTCCCATCTTATTTCTACCTGGGCCCGTGCCATTACTTGGTCCATGTTATAGCATCGAAATTTAGTCAATTTTTTGTAGAGTCCACTGTCATAAAGCAATCCGTTCCGGAAGGCTTCTACTGCTGTAGGTTGGTGGAGATCTGGGACTGTAATTCTCTCTCGATTGAATCGAGCAACGTAGCTCCGCAAAGACTCATCTCTTCCCTGCTGTATAGAATTTAGGTCGTCTGAAGTTTTTTCTAATTTGCATGAACTTGCAAAGTGTTGCACGAATTTGTCGGCTAGTTCTTGGTAGGACTCAATTGATCTGTAGGGTAGGTTGATGAACCAAGTAAGGGCAGGTCCTGCCAGAGTCTCGCCAAGATCTCTAAGCATCTACACATTCCAGCCTCCCACTGTCTTGGGACAAGCCGGTTGACATCATCTTATATTGTAGTGTATGATGTGGTCGTCTGGATCGGCAGACCCATCATACGGCTTCATCTCAGGAGGGCTGAATTTCCGTGGCAATTCGACAGCAACAATCGACTCCACAAATGGGGTATCAGAAATCGCTCATGCCCTACTCTTCCTGACTGGCAACCTTACCCCTGGTAGTCTCGACATTATTGCTTCCTTGAATTCGATCATTTCTTTCCTGATAGAGGTGGCGATCTGCTGGGTTGGATCAATGTGAGAGATTGGCTCTTGCGAGGTAGGCTGGAGATCGTTGTTTGGGACTTCCGTCATAGTCGGGATTGTTGGATTGCTCAGGTCGTCTGGATTACTGGTTTGGCCTTGAATATTGTTATGTTGAGGATCGGATGACAGTTGCTCCATCTTTTTCTGTAGATTGTCGTTGGTGTTTCGCATTGTTTGATTTTCTTCTTCTAAGGCTTGCAAGCGTTGTTGGAGCATGGCAAGCTTTGCCATTATGGGATTCGGGTTTTGTTCGTTGCTTGAGGCCATTTCGGATTGCTGTGTTGCTGTGTCTAATTTTAACAAAATTCGCTCGCTAGCCCCACAGTGGGCGCCAAATTGTAGACGCTGGATTTCGGTCGAGGTCCACAATTGAGAATGGGTTGAATGAGGCACGAGCGAACCTGCAAAATAAGAGCAAAACGAAAGAGTCGGTTACTGCCCACCAGTGTGGTGGAAGCCGTAGGCACTCCGACGCTCAAGTTAGACAAAATGAGTTTGATTCAAAGGTGAATGGATTAAGGTCTTAAGATACCTCAACCACTGAACTATTGCCGTGAGGGCGGAATCTTAGGTTTAGTCTGATGATAAGAGTCTCCCCTCTGTTTGTCCCTTGCTTCTCCATTTTATAGGTTGATGTCGAGTCTCTATTTTACCGTTGGAAGTCTCCTCCTTGATATTCTCATTTATGTCCTTTAGATCTGACATTCATCCCCTGAAACCGTCGACTTCAAGAAGATATTCATGAATTCGGATCCACCTTCCGATCTTTGTAACTGGTGCCCGTTTGTCTGTCTTTATATCGGTGATATTGGGCTTTGTGAGGCGGCCCGTGGGTCTCATGCCTGGCTCCAGATCTTTGTGGTTGGCTTCTGCGGTAAAAGTCGATTTTACCCCTGGGCCCAATTTTGGCCCGTACATTATTATTGTTAGGATTTGGCAATTTCTCCCAATTTTAATTTTGCTTTATGTTTGTTAATAATAATGTTCTTTTTTCAATTAATATTTACTCTTTTAGTTATGTTAAATCTTTTTTTATACAGTTATTTATCTTGTACATAAATAAATATATATATATCTTTATAGTAAAATGGTATTTTCCTTTTTTTTTTCCTCTCTTAAAACTCGTAAAAAAACGGTATTTATATATGTCAAAATCAGTCCACTATTATAATTAACAAAATCATTTAATTTTTGGGCGGTGCTATCATGTTTTTAATTTTGTGGGGTAAAGTGCAATATGTCAAAACTTTAGGTGGGTAAATGAAATTTCCCTGTTAAAAATGTGTTTCAAAAGGAAAGGAAATAATTTGAGCAAAATAACAGGTGATATAAGATTATAAAAGTTGAGCAAATAACAGGTGATATAAGATTAGCAAAAACACCTGATATAACATTATAAAAGTTGAGCAAAATTGCCTTTGTGTGGTTTGGTGATAAAAAATTTAGGAATTGGTTGTCAGGTCCTGAGTTCAAGTTAAGAATGTGTATTTCTTGTAAGAATCTGAGATAATATAGAATTTTGCGTGTTCCGCTTAACCTCGAACATAATGATATGATGGCGGATCTAAATTTCATTTGCAAATATAAATCTTAAAATTAAATACGCATTTACCACACATGCATATATAGGAGTTTTAAGCTTTTGTGTGTGATATGACAAAGCTTTCTGACAATTATTTTACTATAGATCCGGTTCATTTTATGTTTTGACAAAAATAATTTGATAAAAATTCTGGCTAATTTCTTAAAAAAAATTACTTAGGGATAAAAAAACACTACAATTACAAACATGTCAGTAATGTTAACGAACTCATTATACTAATTGCCCAATAATAAAGGGTTAAGGTAGAGAAATTGATGAGAAACAACATAATGTTTAGCTACATTTTCTTTTTGACTTTTGGAGAACCTTGAGTGTTTTAACTTAGGTAAAAGTTTTTACACCAATATTGAAAGTTGTGATAAATAATTTATAATTTCTAAGAAATCTTCTCACTCAATCTTTATGATCTCTAAAAAAAAATAGCCTTTTGCACAGTGCATGCACCGTCCCTATGATCTGAAAAAGGCTTGAAAAAGCATCAAACACCCACTCAGTATCAAGGTCAAGCTATCCATAAAAAATGGACCATAGTTATGTATTTTCTTCCACCAGTACATGAGTTGGACAATGAATTTTTAAATATTGTGTTCAAAATATAATATCATGTAAGTGTCAAATAAGTGTCAACTCGTCAAGGCCCCTCTAATGTATAAAGTAAGTTTTGAATTTGATTCCTTGTGATTACACAAGTGAATGAAGAAATTACCAATTATTAGTTTCCGGATCTAGTTTTATTAGTTTAATGGCTTTGTCTCACGGCTTTCCGTTATAGCTCTAGCGTTGTTCTCATCTCCTTCAATGCCTAGTTGAAGGTGGTCCATCAAGTGAAAGCTAATCCCTAAAATAGGCGGATTCAATTTTGCTTTGTTATGAAATAATAATAGTGAAAAGAAAAGAGAGAGATTTAGACCTTCCTTTAAAAAAAAAAAAATAATAACAATAATAATATTATATAAGTGACCCAATAATTCATGCACTAGTAGCTGCTTATCTTTATAATTAAAAAGTAAATATGTATTAAATAAATGGGTAGTGGTGTATGATTGTTATGCTGTGATGAAGATTTTGGTATAAAGCACTCGGATCATGAAGCTTGTTTGGGCAAATCAAGTATTGGGATCAATATTTTAAGCTCCATTATTTGCTCCTTAAACAATTGAAACAAAGACGACTCATGATTATTGGTAGTCATTAATCTTTTAGCGGGAGTCTGTGATCATTACATATTTCTTTAAACGTCAACAAACTCGAAGGAAAATAAAATATGCCTAGGTATTTTTGTTCGGCTATTTAAGTATTTTTGTTATTTTAACTAATGACCAAAAAAAAAAAAACAATGAAATAAATTTTTTATTTTTTTAGTGGTCCCTTTCGTCGGTTGCTGCTAAAATTAATAAACTATTTTAACACATGCCATACCTAAAAAAATAAACAAGCATTAAAAAAAATTGCTCGCAACGAAAGCCATTCTACCTGGAGCTTCGGCTTTCGGGTGATAAAATTTGCACCTAACACGTGAGATATACCCTATACTTACAATAAACATTCACAAGAGACAATGAATTTATTGCTATTTGAACTCATTACTTTCGTTATACGGTGTAGAGTTTAGCAAAGTAATGAACTCATTACTTTCATTTATAAAATTTTATTTCGACGCAGAAACCCTTTAGCTACGAAAAGTTAGGTGAAAATAATTTTAAAAATTAATTATAATAAAAATTTTATTTCAAACTAAATCTCATTATAAAAATAATTAAATTTTGGAAAACATAACAACATAATTACAAATTTGTGTTCCCAATGAGCGTGGTTTAGTGGTGTATGGCTCAGGATCTCATTTTGAGGTCCTGGGTTCGAATTTATGGTGTGCTTTTCTTGTAAGAGTCTGGGACAATCAGACATTTTACCTGCTCCGCTTAAGCCCGAAATTGGTGGTTTGGCGGTGAGATTTCCAACAAATTTCAAAAAAATCATTACAAATTTATTATAAAAAATTATAACAATGATATCTCTATTGATATAAAAATAAAATTAATCACACTAGAAGAAAATAGAAAGGACGACAGTAAAGGCAGAGATGAGAGAGAGGAAAAAGTCAGAGGTCTGGGTAATTGTATATTTGTTATGTATATTTAATGAGGTTACAAGGGCTCACATATATAGAGTATCCTATGTAACAAACTATACAACTGTCATATTCCTATTGCAAAAAGGAAAAAATAAGGAATATGCTAATAAGGAATATGCTTACACCTGGAAGATTCTTATCTCTATACAATTTGCTGACTAGCTAATTACTCATTACAATCAATCATAAACTTTATCATTCCCCCGCAAGTTCATGGGCCATGTAAGGATCGTGAGCTTGGAGCGAAGAGCTAGAAAGCGCTGTGTAGGAAGAGGCTTAGTCATGCCATCAGTAACCTGATCTTCAGAAGGAACATAGTTCATTATCAAGGCTTTGTGTGCTACCTTTTCCCGTACAAAGTGATAATCTATTTCAATGTGCTTTGTGCGAGCATGACCATTGGATTGGCTGTGAGTTTAAGAGCACTTTGATTGTCACATAGTAGACTTGGAACAGTTGACAGAGGAACTGAGAGTTCAGCAAGAGCTGACTGAATCCATACAAATTCAGCAGCGCCATTAGCAAGAACCCCTGTATTCGGACTCTAGATCGAGAAACCACATGTTGCTTTGAGGATGACCATGAGATTACGTTGTTACCAAGAAAAACACAATAGCCACTCGTACTTCTACGATCATCTGGATTGGAGGCCCAGTCAGCGTCTGTGTAACAAACTAGAGAAGTATCTGGGGAGGCAGTGAAAACTAGACCAAGATGTTGTTGGACAACTATGACCCATAGCGTCACTATTTGTAAAAGACATTGTGATTTTTGTACAAATTAACTATGTGACAATGGAAATTGCATTTTATCATTTTGTAATTTATTTACTTGGATATATAAATGATGAAAGTCCTTATGATTAGTTCCGGATTGATGGATATGAGACAGTATCAATCTATAACAGTTTAATCATTAAACATCCCTAGTCGTAGTATTATCGAGATTGGACATCGATAATGCGGAATAGACTAGTATTGCACTTGTGCATGTTATGGAAGCGTAACAACATAGTTCTCATATATTTAAGTATTGGATACTTATGCAAGTGTGATCGGAGGTTGTGTTTACCGATGGTACGAAACAACTTCGCTCTGGATAGACCCCGTGGAATCCCATTGGTAGTATGACTATGTTTCTATGAGAATCCGCAACAGGGTAGGTGTATTTGGTCTTAACCTGAGACTTACATCACTAGTACTTGCGACAATCAATACGCTTTAGTTTTGGTCGTCCGGGACTTTAACAGGTTCTGTGTACACCTCTTCTGGGTTTATTGAGAATCGTAGTGTATTGGATGTGATGTCAAGACGGAAGTATCACTTCAGTCATATGGAAATGATGATCACACAGGGATACAGAACTGGTGCTCTAATATGTTGCAACCATCGGAATAATATGGCAATGTCATGATTATCCGATTAAAGAGACTAGTTGCTCGTAATCCGATATATGCTTCGTACGGGGCAGACACTATTCCAGTCTCAGGCCTAGCATGTGACACCCGATACTGGATCGAAATACGCAATACTTAGTATAATACGCCTGACAAAGATTATATATTTCATTAAGATTATTTCTGGAGAATTGGATAGGCACGGCGCTTTGCTAGAAGCCAATCATGTCTCGTAAATCGGTAAAAATATAGTACGAGATACGTACGTGTTCGGATAGTCCGACGACCGGATTTACTGCCAACATATGGGATCTCTTGGGTCACTTTCCGAATATTCACAAATGACGTATTATTCAAACATAATTAATCTTGGATTAATTACTGAGAGATTTTATCTAGGATAAAATACTATTTAAAGAGAGAGAACGATTAATTTAGAATTAATCGATAAAATAAAATATTCCATATATTAAACGAAATTAGATTTCGACGCGGAATTAAAATTGGATTTTAATTCAGGCAAACGAATTAATTTAGAAATAATTTGCGAGCGATGTGAATAGTAATTTTGCTTGGCATAATTATTTAATTAAATTTGATTTAATTACGTCGCAACGGAAAATTCGTTAATTCGGAATTAGCGAACCCGAGCCCGGGAGTGTTTGCAGGCCCACTCAGATTTTGAATCAAGTGGGTCCCACATGACACATCACAAGTCACATCACTTGTCACTTTAGTTGATGGGTTTTGGTGAGTTGGTGAAGACTTGTTCAACACACTTTGTAAAGTGATGGTTTGATTGACTTTTACCAAATATTTGGTATATCTTAATTTGATTTTTTGAAAATCAAATAACAAGTTAACAAAGTCATACACACTTCCTCTCTCTCTCACCATTCACGCCCAAATCACTTTTTCTCTCAAAATTTTGGCTTGGTCGAATTTGCTAAGGAAGAATGAGAAAATTTGTTTCAATTTTTTCAAGAGAGCTAGCACTCAAAAGAATCATCAAAGGTGTTAGGAAAACTAATCTAAGAGCTTGGAATCACCATTAAAGCTTGGAGCTTGAAGATCAAAATTCAAAGAGGAGCTTGGAGACTTCTCAAAGTGAAAAATTTTGTGTTCAACGTCTTCAAAATCCGATCAAATTGAGTATTATTCCGCAAATATTTCTTTGTGTATTCACTTAATTTTATGCTTAAATTGATCTTGGGACTACATAGAAACCCAACAGATGTGAGGTTCCTTTGAGATATCTTAGGATGCGCTTAACAACGAGCCAATGAACTTCTGTAGCACAATGCATGAATTGACACACTCGGTTTACAGCATATGCTATGTCTGGCCTGGTAAGAGTACAGTACTGAAGAGCCCCAACTATACTTCTGAATTGTGTGCCATCTTCAAGTGGTTTACAATGAATAGATAGTGATGCAGTGGATGACATGGGAAAAGAGATTGGTTTGGAATCTGCCATTGAAGCTCGCTGCAGCAAGTCAGTGATGTACTTAGTTTGGTTGAGATGAATGCTCGTTTTACCCCTAGAGGCTTGTATCCCGAGGAAATAATGAAGGGACCCAAGATCTTTCAAGGCAAACTTAGAGTCTAGAGCTCGAATCAGATATGTAATGAGTGTAGTATCATTTCATGTCACAAGAATGCCATCAACGTATACAAAGACTACAAGAAAAACTGAGTTGCTGGCAAAAGTAAACATTGAAGTATCAGTTTTGAAGCCGGTAAACCCGCGTTGATGTAATGCAGTGCTCAACTATATGTACCACGCTCGTGGTGATTGTTTCAGCCCGTACAATGCCTTGTCCAACTTATAGACCTGATGTGGAGTTATTTTGTCAATGATGTGGAGTTATTATACATCCTTCAGTAGTGTTCCATGTAGAAAGCATTATGCACATCCAACTGTCAGACCTTCCAATTGTGTGAGATAGCTAGAGATAAGATAATGCGAATTGTTATGGGCTTTACTACCGGGCTAAAAGTCTCAAAGTAGTCGAGCCCTGCTGTTTGGTGATACCCTTTGGCAACTAGACGGGCCTTATAGCGTTCTATTGAACCATCTAGGCGAAGCTTGAGCTTATATACCCACTGACATCAAATTATTTTGCCCTTATGAGGAGTTGGGACTAGGTGCCATGTGTTATTCTTCTGCAATGTTTGGAACTCAGCATCCATAGCACACTGCCAATCATGATTAGAGCATGCTTCTGAGTAGCTTTAAGGTTCTATTGGCAGGTTGGAGACCTGTACCCCTACAACCAAACTTAATGGAACTTTAGGTTTAAAAACTCCAACTTTAGACCGTGTGGTCATAGAATGGACATTAGTGGGTTGTTCACTAGCATTAACATCTTGGGCACACGAGTTAGCTTCGCCTTGGAAGATAGGAAGATTGGATGGCTGGTTTGGTTGTGGTGAGGTTGGCGAATTTATGATCGGTGTTGAAGAATCAGGGTTAGATGGAGTAATGAGGAAGGAGTCTATTGAGGGGAGGATTGGATGGAAGTGGATTAGTGAAGAATGAGATTCTGGTAAAGAGGCAGATGGAATGAGTGAGGCTGGAAAAGAATTTTCATTAAAAACCACATGTCTAGATATATACAAACGACCAGTTGGCTGGTGAAGACATAGATAACCCGTGTGATTGTTGCTATAGCCTACAAACACACATTTCTGGGATCTATATTGTAATTTATGGTCATTGTAAGGCCTTAAATATGGAAAACACGCACACCCAAAATCACGCAAATGGTCATATGATGGACCTCTAGTGAATAGAACTTGGTAGGGAGACCTATTTTGTAGTACATGAATAGGCAAACGGTTTATAAGGTAAGACGTCGTAGGGAAGACATAACACCAATATGACACGGGTAGAGATGATTGTGCTAACATGGATAGACCTAGTTCTACGACATGTCTATTTTTGCGCTCAACTTTTCCATTCTGTTGTGACGTGTATGGGCAGGATATAGAGTGGTGTATGCCTAAGGAATCAAAGAAGTAGTGTATGGACCTAAACTCACCCCCCAATCTGATTGTACTCTTTTAATCCTAGCATTGAACTGAGTGTCAGCCATGGTTTTGAATTTGAGGAAGGCAGTGTATGTTGGGGTTGGTGCTCAGAGCGCTAATTCCCGGTAGTATTTATTTGTAAATACTTCTGTAAGACATTATTATTATGAATAATATATGCAGTTTCTATAATATAATGAATCTTTTAATATGGTAAAGACGTAATGACCAAAGAATGATTAGTCATGGTACTGTTGCAAAAGCGTCGCAACTGACATTGAATAGTATCATGACGTTGTCATTCTCAGACAGTTCCTGGTCAAGGTTTACACTACTTGGTCAGTATAGTAAACCCGTTGAGACCGGTACATGTCGTATACTGGAATGTATGATTTCAATGGTTTCTCAATGAACCATAAGTCTTTGAGACTAGTATAGACGTGTGGGTGTTTATAGCGGATAAACACTGAACGACTCACCGAAGATTCTTAATGGATGGTACACCAACGTCAATAAGAATCTTCTTGGATTGAGTAGCACTTGTGATTCTTAGACTTGAGATGCCATTGTGGGCACATGAGACATCTTCTACACTTAGATGGCAGTCACGTCACCGATCTATTAAGATCAGACCTCCGCTTGTTCGTTGGGTGTAGATAGATCCTCAGGGTGTTCTATATGTATCAAGAAAGAATCCGTCAGTTCTGTGTACCAGAGCATAGGTAGTCAATATGATTAGCAATCAGGTAAAACCATGGGCTCGTGGTAAAGTTTAGAAGCTAGTTCTAAACATACTTTTAGAGATTGCTATACAATAGTCGACTGGATAATCCCCATAGAGATTTGACGTTTACATCTATATCTCGGGGATATATCCGGATACCTGTGACGGAGGAATTATACATTTGCCTTGACCTCGACCTATATGATTCAGCGAGTTTATCTGTGATCGTCATAATTTACGGGTGGATAAATTATGGACACGAAATTGGATTTCGTGATGGATATGCCTGAATCTAGAGAGTCTCAATAATGAAATAAACTCGTAGAGCACTAGAGCAACATTAATAAATAATATTGATTGTTTATAAAGTCGTTTAAAGGTTAAACGCAAATTACATGTGTAGGGACCCGATAGTCATTTACTTAATTATTGTGTATTTATATTTAATGCTTGATTAATTTAAATACACATTAATTAATTGTCAAATTGAGATATTTGACTTATATCATAAATGAATATATGTATTTAATATTTAATGTAAATATAATACATATATTTAATATATTTGTATTTAATTAATTAATTAATTATTTAATTGTTAAATGATTAAATTAATTAAAATATAAATATCTTAGGATTTAGATATTTGTATTAAATGATTGAGTTGCCTTTGTTGACTTTATTAAAATATCTTTAAAGGTGTTTTAGATATTTAATCAACTTGACCAAATGAAATGTTAAATGAAATTGAAATTAATTTTGTAATATATATGCTTGTGAAATTCGGCCATAGGCTTTTTGTGCACAGTATATATTTTTTTCATTTCATTTTCATTTGGTAATCTAATACACTTTACAAGAAACTCCATTAAAAGAAAAACCAAGAAGCTTAGTGAAGAAGAAAAGGAAAAACCAAAAGAAAGCTTGGATTTAGTAAGTTTTTTCCAACTTACTATTAGATAAGAAATTGTTGCTTATGATCTAGGCTTAAACATGTGATGTTCTTAAGTTATTCCTTTCTTTATTCTTTGTGTTTTTGTTATGGAAGTTTTGTTGGAAGTGTTGAGCATGTGTGATGAAAGAAGTTTGTGACTATTGTAGTTGTAAGCACTCTTTTAAGGTTTTGGAAACCATGTTGCTAATCTAGAGTTGTTGACCCACTCTTAGATGAACTAGATTTGATCTTGAGTTATTTCATTGTGTTGAGACTTGGATTGGATGGAAGAATGATGGTTGAAGTAATTGATTTAACCAATTTGGTCTAATTTGTCCAATTTGATGAAATTGAAAAATTAGGGTTCATCACCAATTCCAAATTTGGGGCTTTTCATTTATGTTGTGTATTTGGATGTGTATATGATGCATATAAAGTTTCATGTTGATTTGATTACATCTTGATGTGTTTTAATGCATGAAATGACAAAATGCACAACCCCCCCCCCCCCTAATGGATGCATTCGGCCAAGGTGGGAAAATTTGGGGATTTGGGTTGCCTTGGTGTTTTGATGTTTTGAACATGCTAAGTTCATCCTAGAAATGATTTAGAATCATTCAAAATTGATTTGATCAATTTCGGATTAAAATGGACTAAATACCAAGTGTAAGGGCAATTCGGTAAATTCACTTAAATATGATTTATTGAATTTTGTTTCATAATTTGATTATTGGAATATTAAATAAATATGTTTATTTAATCAATCCGAGAAAAAGTTTTGAAATCCGAAAATCGGATTTTCACCGCTTCCGCTGCGTTACCAGATTCTCCCCCTAAATAACCCCTACAAAATGGTATCAGAGCGAGTCTGATTCTAGGCCATTTAAAATGATTAGCTTTATTTAAATCATGTATTCTTGACTTTATACATGCTTATTAGAATCTAAATCGATTAGATTTATGGGTGTATGACACTTAACGGAAAATCCCTAATTAATAAGGTTTTAATGTAATTATGTATTTGATGCATGTTATGTGGTCCGTCTTGTCAATACGGTTTATGAATACTTCTCCGTGACTACATCCGAGACCGTGCCTCTACTGTGAGGGTGTAGCCGATAGAGATTTATTTATACCGGATTTATATCGGATACTAGATAAATTCAAGCGAAAGAGAAATCTGAACGTGCCCTAGCTGTCAGGATTACGTGATTAAATTGAGTTTATCATTGACGAGTTTAACCTTGGTACGTCTCCTTGTGGGCCTGCATTCGCAGCGACAATGAGAAACGACAGGACCGGAAACTCAGGAGTCACTGTTGAGTGATTGACAAACGAGTTGTCTACCTGATGAATATACGTAGGCGAGACCGTGCCTCTACTGTGAGCTGAAATATATTCACGGGGTCCACTTTTCACTATTTATATTTAATTTAATTATTAAATATTTGTATTCTGTCTGGGGATTATAATATTGCATGATTTAGTTGGAGGGGCATATTAGATTAAAAATCCATGATCTAGTTTATGCTTTCGATATTATATGAAACTGCATAATTTCTGCTAACCGTTTTTCGTGATCTATATGATAGATTTGCGATGGCGGCACAATCCATAAATCAGTTTGCACGTATGCTTGATGCGAACAAACTGAAAGGTGCTGAGAACTTTGCTGACTGGGAACTGGATTTGAGGATTGACCTCGATTCCGAAAAGTTGGGTTATATTCTTGAGGGTCTGTTGCCCCTTGCTGTGGGTGCGGATGCTACGGAGGAGGAACGCCAAGTTTTTGAAACTTGGAAAGATGATGATTTAAGGGTTAAATCATACATCTTTAGTTCACTGTCTCCGAAACTCAAGAAACAGTACTATGGTATGCTTGATTCCTATAGTATGATTAAGCGATTGAGACAATCGTTTGAGAACCAAGAACAAGTGATTGTTCACAAAGTCGCAATGAAACTGTTCCATGCGCGTCTGGATGAGGGGCAAGATGTTAGCCCACATGTTCTTCAGATGATCGATTTGATCGATCAATTGAGGCAACATAATCTCATCTTGAATGACATTCTAGGAATGGGTGTCATTCTTGGTTCGTTAACAGCTTCATATCGCCAGTTCGTGATGTACTTCAACATGAACGGAACTGTCTGTACCTACCAGGAGCTACATATGATGTTACTCACGGTAGAAGAGGACCTTAAGAAGGGAGTACCGACTCGCCCTCCTAGATCTACTTATATTTCTGCTTCTTCCAAGGATGGTCCAAGGGAAAGAACAAGAAAGGGAAGAAGAAGAAGGCTTCTGGTCCTCAACAACAGGCAAAGATTGCTAAGCCCAAGAGAGCTTCTGAACACAAATGCCACCACTGCGGCAAAGTCGGGCACTGGAAGAGGAACTGTCCTAATTACATTGCCCAGCTGAGGAGAGCCAGAGCATCAATATCAGGTACATTTATTTTTCTAGTTATTTATATATCTTTGGCTTGTGAAGCCGTTACATCCAACTGGATTTTGGATTCTGCTTGTCCCATTCACATTTACAATTCGTTGCATGTGCTGAAGGAAAGTAGGAGGCTGAAGCCCGGAGAGATGCAGTTGCGATTCGGGAGTGGAGACTCACTGGATGCAGTTGCAGTGGGAGTATGCGAGATCTCATTGCCGAATGGGACACTTTTGTTAAATGAATGCTATTTTGTGCCTGGATGTGTAGCTAATATTATATCACTTTTAGTATTAGATACAGAAGGCTTTTGTATTAATATTAAGAACTGTTCTTAATATTAATACAATAAGAATAATATTCAGATCCTTTGTTGTCCAAATAAGCATGGTCATTATACACTGCAAACATCAAAAGATATTTTAAGTTCTGGAATTAATAAATGTAGATTACCTGAAGTTAATAATACTGAACTTTGGCATATGCGGCTAGGTCACATTGGCGATAAGCGCCTTAACTAATTGGTTAGAATGGTTTGATACCAGATCTCACCATTGAATCCTATCCAACTTGTGAATCCTGTATTCAGGGTAAAATGACCAAAGCCCCATTTTCTGGTGTTGGACACCGCGCCACTAACTTACTGGAACTCGTACATTCTGATGTATGTGGTCCACTAAGTCAAACTGCTCATAGTGGTTATTCATACTTCGTTACCTTTACCGATGATCTGTCACGGTACGGTTATGTCTATTTGATGAGACATAAATCGGAAACCTTTGAAAAGTTCAAAGAGTTCCGAAATGAAGTAGAAAAATAAACTGGTAAATCTATTAAATGTCTTCGATCTGATCGAGGTGGCGAATATATGAGTGGTGAGTTCATGGATTATATGAAGGAGAATGGGATTCTCGCTCAATATACTCCTCCAGGTACCCCACAGCATAATGGAGTATCTGAAAGGAGAAATCGGACTTTATTGGATATGGTCCGATCAATGTTGAGTTTCACAGATTTGCCCTATTATTTATGGGGCTACTCTCTCTTAACCGCCGCACATCTTTTGAATAAGATTCCTTCAAAGGTTGTTCCTACGACACCGTATGAGATATGGTTCGGTAGGAAATCAAATCTTAATTATATTAAGGTTTGGGGTTGTCCTGCCTATGTTAGGGTGACTCAGCAAGATAAGCTTTCGCCTCGAGGGCAAAAGTTTAGGTTTGTTGGATATCCTTCTAATACGAGGGGATATCTGTTCTATAATACCGAGCATCGAAATGTATTCGTAGCTCGTTTCCAAAATTTCTAGAAGTGGAATTTTTGTCAGAAGGTGGTAATCATAGACAGGTTGAGCTTGATGAAGTCCAACCTGAAAACAACGAACCAATGGAGGAACCTGAAGTTCAAGTAGATGAAGGACCTTCAACACACACTCTCCGTAGGTCGGAAAGGGTATCTAGACCTCATGAACGCTTGTATTTGATACAAGAAAAGAGTCCGGATGTTTTCTTAGTAGAAGAGACAGATCCTTTCACCTATAGAGAATCGATGTTGGAAATCGGCTCCGTGAAATGGCAAAGTGCCATGAAATTCGAGATAGACTCAATGCATGAGAATCAAGTTTGGGACTTGGTTCCGCTTCCCGAATGAATTGTTCCTATCGGTTGTAAATGGGTTTACAATAGGAAGCGCGGGCCTGACGGTAAGGTTGAAACTTGCAAGGCCCGACTGGTAGCAAAAGGTTACACGCAGCGACCTGGCGTCGACTACGATGAAACTTTTTCACCGGTTGCAATGCTCAAGTCTATTCGGATTTTTCTTTCTATAACTGCGTATCATGACTACGAGATTTGGCAAATGGATGTCAAAACGGCTTTTCTAAATGGATTTCTTGATAAAGAAATCTATATGGAACAGCCGGAAGGTTTGCGTCCAGCGAAAACTCGGGTATGGTATGTAAGCTTAAGAAGTCCATTTATGGACTTAAACAAGCTTCACGAAGTTGGAATCTTCGATTCGACGAGATTATTAGATCGTCTGGTTTTCTCAAGAATTCAGAAGATTCATGTGTGTATTAGAAGGCCAGTGAGAGCATGGTCGTATTTTTAGTCCTATATGTTGATGACATCCTAATCATTGGGAATGATTTAGGTATGTTACAAAGCGTCAAAGCGTACCTCTGTAAGAATTTCTCCATGAAGGACCTGGGAGAAGCTTCCTATGTTTTAGGGATAAAACTCTATAGAGATAGAAAAATGAGGCTGATTGGGTTATCCCAATCAACGTACATAGATAAGATCTTGGAACGGTATAATTTTGGTAACTGTAAGATAGCAAACATACCGTTCAGACATAGGATTCATCTTTCAAACAAGATGTGTCCACAAACAGAAGATGAGAAGGTTAGAATGTCTAACCAACATTATGCTTCGTGTTTGGGTAGCATAATGTATGCCATGTTATGTACAAGGCCTGATATCAGTTTCGTTGTTAGGGTAACTAGCAGATATCAGTCTAATACAGGTAATGACCATTGGATGGCCATTAAACATATCCTCAAGTATCTTAAAGGTACTAAGGATAAGTTAATAACTTATGGAGGAAACGAACTGCAAGTTAATGGGTATACAGACTCTGATTTCCAATCGGATCCCGATGATAGAAAGTCTACATCTGGATTTGTCTTTACCCTTAACGGAGGTGCAGTTTGTTGGAAGAGTTCCAAACAGGGATCGACAGCAGATTCCACCACTGAGGCGGAATATATTGCAGCTTCTGAAGCTGCAAAAGAGGCTGTGTGGATAAAGAACTTTATCACAGAATTGGGAGTTGTCCCAAGTATCGAGAATGTGATTCCGTTATACTATGATAATACTGGAGCCATTGCGAAAGCAAATGAACCAAGGACGCATCAGAAGTCGAAGCATGTGGAACACAAGTACCACATCATTCGAGAGATTGTGTCGCGAGGGGATATTGTCGTGTGCAAGGTACCGAGTGAAGATAATGTAGCAGACCCGCTGACGAAGGCCATACCTCCGAAGTTGTTTGATAAACACGTGGAGTCGATGGGTATTAGATATAATCGTTATTGGCACTAGAGCAAGTGAGAGATTTTGTTGGGGTTGGTGCTCAGAGCGCCAATTCCCGGTTGTATTTCTTTGTAAATACTTCTGTAAAACATTATTATTATGAATAATATATGCAGTTTCTATAATATAATGAATCTTTTAATATGCTAAAGACGTAATGACCAAAGAATGATTAGTCATGGTACTGTTGCAAAAGCGTCGCAACTGACATTGAATAGTATCATGACGTTGTCATTCTCAGACAGTTCCTGGTCAAGGTTTACACTACTTGGTCAGTATAGTAAACCCGTTGAGACCGGTACATGCCGTATACTGGAATGTATGATTCCATGGTTTCTCAATGAACCATAAGTCTTTGAGACTAGTATAGACGTGTGGGTGTTTATAGCGGATAAACACTGAACGACTCACCGAAGATTCTTAATGGATGGTACACCAACGTCAATAAGAATCTTCTCGGGTTGAGTAGCACTTGTGATTCTTAGACTTGAGATGCCATTGTGGGCACATGAGACATCTTCTACACTTAGATGGCAGTCACGTCACCGATCTATTAAGATCAGACCTCCGTCTGTTCGTTGGGTGTAGATAGATCCTCATGGTGTTCTATATGTATCAAGAAAGATCCGTCAGTTCTGTGTACCAGAGCATAGGTAGTCCATATGATTAGCAATCAGATAAAACCATGGGCTCGTGGTAAAGTTTAGAAGCTAGTTCTAAACATACTTTTAGAGATTGCTAATAGAATAGTCGACTAGATAATCCCCATAGAGATTTGACATTTACATTTATATCTCTGGGATATATCCGGATACCTGTGACGGAGGAATTATACATTTGCCTTGACCTCGACCTATATGATTCAGCGAGTTTATCTGTGATCATCATAATTTACGGGTGGATAAATTATGGACACGAAATTGGATTTCTTGACGGATATGTCTGAATCTAGAGAGTCTCAATAATGAAATAAACTCGTAGAGCACTAGAGCAACATTAATAAATAATATTGATTATTTATAAAGTCGTTTAAAGGTTAAACGCAAATTACATGTGTAGGGACCCGATAGTCATTTACTTAATTATTGTGTATTTACATTTAATGCTTGATTAATTTAAATACATATTAATTAATTGTCAAATTGAGATATTTGACTTATATCATAAATGAATATATGTATTTAATATTTAATGTAAATATAATACATATATTTTATATTTGTATTTAATTAATTAATTAATTCTTTAATTGTTAAATGATTAAATTAATTAAAATATAAATATCTTAGGATTTAGATATTTGTATTAAATGATTGAGTTGCCTTTGTTGACTTTATTAAAATATCTTTAAAGGTGTTTTAGATATTTAATCAACTTGACCAAATGAAATGTTAAATGAAATTGAAATTAATTTTGTAATATATGCTTGTGAAATTCGGCCATAGGCTTTTTGTGCACAAGTATATATTTTTTTCATTTCATTTTCATTTGGTAATCTAATACACTTTACAAGAAACTCCATTAAAAGAAAAAACCAAGAAGCTTAGTGAAGAAGAAAAGGAAAAACCAAAAGAAAGCTTGGATTTAGTAAGTTTTTTCCAACTTACTATTAGATAAGAAATTGTTGCTTATGATCTAGGCTTAAACATGTGATGTTCTTAAGTTATTCCTTTCTTTATTCTTTGTGTTTTTGTTAATGGAAGTTTTGTTGGAAGTGTTGAGCATGTGTGATGAAAGAAGTTTGTGACTATTGTAGTTGTAAGCACTCTTTTAAGGTTTTGGAAACCATGTTGCTAATCTAGAGTTGTTGACCCACTCTTAGATGAACTAGATTTGATCTTGAGTTATTTCATTGTGTTGAGACTTGGATTGGATGAAGAATGATGGTGAAGTAATTGATTTAACCAATTTGGTCTAATTTGTCCAATTTGATGAAATTGAAAAATTAGGGTTCATCACCAATTCCAAATTTGGGGCTTTTCATTTATGTTGTGTATTTGGATGTGTATATGATGCATATAAAGTTTCATGTTGATTGGATTACATCTTGATGTGTTTTAATGCATGAAATGACAAAATGCACAACCCCCCCCCCCTAATGGATGCATTCGGCCAAGGTGGGAAAATTTGGGGATTTGGGTTGCCTTGGTGTTTTGATGTTTTGAACATGCTAAGTTCATCCTAGAAATGATTTAGAATCATTCAAAATTGATTTGATCAATTTCGGATTAAAATGGACTAAATACCAAGTGTAAGGGCAATTCGGTAAATTCACTTAAATATGATTTATTGAATTTTGTTTTCATAATTTGATTATTGGAATATTAAATAAATATGTTTATTTAATCAATCTGAGAAAAAGTTTTGAAATCCGAAAATTGGATTTTCACCGCTTCCGCTGCGTTACCGGATTCTCCCCATAAATAACCCCTACAGTGTATGCCTCATCTTTGGTTTTTAAGAAGTCAAGCCAGGTGAATCGAGTGTTGTCATCTATGAATAGAATGAAATATCTAACTCTAGTCAAAGATTTTACTGGTACAGGTCCCCACAAATCAGTGTGGATTAGTTCAAATGGTACAGAGGCACGAGATAGTGATGTAGGAAATGACAAGCGATGATTTTTCCATATTGACAAGAATTACAAAAGGCATGTTTCATTACTTTTGAAATATGGGGATTACATAATTTCATAACTTGTTCAACTACATTAGTATGAGAATGGCCCAGACGCATATGCCATAGAGTTGGATCTGTGGACTGAACTAAGTTGAGGTTGCTGGTCGTGACAGAGTCGAGGCTCTTGTTTGATTTAGAAGGGTTGGTAAGGCTGGAAAGTGCACTAGGCGGTAGCTGGACCTTGTAGAGACCTTGGTCAAGGATCCTGTGCGGTATGAATCTCTTTGTTACCTAATCCTTAACAAGAAAATGATTTGGGTAAAATTCTACAAAAGCTCTATTATCTGTGCACAGTCTAGTAACACTAATGAGGTTGTGAGAAATAGTAGGTGAGTGCAGCACATTACTAAAGTGAAGAGGTGTATGAGGTGTAGCTAATGTTGTGTGACCAATATGTGAAATGCATAGTTTCTTACCATCACCAACGGTAACCTGGTCAGTCCCATAGTAAGGAGTGGCTGATTCGAGCATTCCTGCATCTGGGGTGAAATGATGAGTGGCCCCTGAGCCCATATACCACGCTGAGTGTTGAGCTGGGTTGACAGAAATAGTTGATTGGAAAGACTTATAGTTGTGAGGAGTCTGAGGAGTGCCCATAACGTTAAACATCTTGGGGGCTGTCTGATAGTTCATATTGGTGCAGTGATAGTAAACCAAAGCAGTGTGGCCTTGTTTTCCACAAATCTGGCAGGTTGGTCGAGAGCTTTGGAAGCTTTGAAAACGTCCAGATTGGAAATGAAGTTTTCCAAGAACACCAGCATGGTTAGAGTTATTGCCTGACTGTGAGAAATTGGAGAACTGGTGCTGATTGTGATTCATGTTTGGATTGAAGGGAGCATCTCTGGTCTTCTTCCTCTGTTGGTACGCATGGGCAATGTTGGCTTGCGGAGCTGCTGAGACGTGAGATAGGTTCACTTACGTAATAGCGATCTGGGCATCGGTGTTCTGCTGCTCAAGACGAAACTCATAACGTAGGAATAGGTTGTGTATCTCCTCAACACTTGGCTGATCTGGCCTATTGGCTATAGACGTTACAAAAGAGTTGTACTCTTTATCTAGGCCCCCAAAGAAGCAGATCAAATAGTCCTTGCGGGAAACGGGTTCACCAACAGCAGCCAAATTGTTACACAATGAGGTGAACTTCTGGATATATTCCATCGCTGTAAGCCCAACTTTCTTGCTGAGTTGAAGCTTGGTCCTAAGCTCAGTAATGCGGGACAGAGACGATGCAGTAAAAATCTGATGAAGGGCAGCCCAAATTTCAGCTACTGTATTGTAGCTCACAATCTGAGTCACATTGTCTCTGACAGAGATGAGTAGATCCAACTCATGACCAGGCGATTCATCCGTTGCCAGGTGGTGAACTCTGGATTGCGTTGTTGCTGCTGTGGATCAGAGTAACGCAGAGGACAAGGATGTGACCCATCCAAGAAATCTTCAAGATTGTGAGTGATGACTACATTTAGTAGTTGCTTCTTCGAGATGAGATAATTAGAATGGTCCAATTTCACGGAGAGGGGTTGGTTTAGAGTAGGGAAAGATTGCTGAGCAGGTACTTGAGGAAATATTTATGGGAGAGTATTTTGTGACTGAGGGTTGGCTGTTTGTGGATTTGTGGAAGAGGTAGAGGAGAAGTTGTCAGCCATAGATAAGCTCTGATACCAAGAAGAAAATGGAAATGACGACAGTAAAGGCAGAGATGAGAGAGAAGAAAGAAGTCAGAGGTCTGGGTAATTGTATATTTGTTATGTATATTAAATGAGGTTACACGGGCTCACATATATAGAGTATCCCATGTAACAAACTATACAGTTATCATATTCATATTGCAAAAAAGAAAGAATAAGGAATATGCTAACACCTGGAAGATTCTTATCTCTATACAATTTGCTGACTAGCTAATTACTCATTACAATCAATCATAATCTTTATCAACACCAAATAAACATAAAATAGAAAACAAAATATAAACTACACCATCTTCACTTCCGTATTCTTTATCTTCACTTTCATTTGTTTTCATTTTCTTCACCATATCATTTCCACCATTTCATCGTCTTCATATATTATCCTACAAACAAAATCAAAATATTAAATGTTAACCAAAAAAAAAAAAAAAAAAAAAAAGAACAAAACTCTTAAGGAAAAAGAATGAGGAGGAAAGAAGAGTATGAGAGGGAGAAAGAAAGAATAAGATAAATGAAAGTATAAATGAAGATTTATAGGGAAAAATAACATTTAGTGAAGAAAGCCTATTTCTTCGCTAAATGTCCTCAAATAGTGTGAATTAAATTTTGATCTTTAGCGTCAAAATTTTTTACTTTTAGTATCAAAATTCGTCACTAAATGTTAAAAATTTAAATCTAATTTCAAAAGGTGATAATTCAAAATTTAGAAGGTGAGAAATTAAAAAATTTAAATTTACCCTCTGGCGTCGAATAACTCTTATTTTACGCTAAAGATTCAACTCTTTAATGTCGAAATTTAAATTCGACACTAAAGGGTTTATTAGTGTCGAAAAAGAGTTTTGACGCACTTGAGCCTTAGGCATTTTTAAGTAATTATTTGAGTTAAACTCTCGACCTTATAATTACATCATTCGTAACAATATATGATTGGGTCTTTTGACCTCATTTATGCAATATATCTTTAAAAAAATAAAAAAATTACAAGAAATATGATATAGTTTACAAGGAATGTGACATGGTTCACTATATAAATGGGGCATAACATTAATTATAGTAAATGAGAGTTGAGTGATAATATGAAGGGTTACACAATGTGTGTTGTCTAGAATACTAATGTGACATTGAGTTATTAGTGTTTGTAAGCTTGTAACTTGTCAGAACTATTGATTTAGTATTTTTTTTTTTCTCAATCCGTGGATGTATACCAATTTGATGTGAACCACTTTATACTGTGTGATTGGTATTCCTCTCCATCTATATTTTTTGCATATTACTTGTTTGATATTTTTATTTGCGAGATATGATTTTATTTAAGATGATAAAATTATATTTTTGGAAAAATATAATTTTTAAGTGTTTTGTTAATTATAAAATTTGATATTATTAATCACCATTTTTTTTAAAAGTTGAGTTGTGTAAAGACTAAAATTTTCAATTTTTATTCACGATCATCAAAAAATTAAAAAAATACATCACATTTTTTTTTTAACATAAAATAAAATTAAATATTACTATTTATGAATCATTATATTTTTTCAATCAATTTTTTTTTTTTAAAAAAAACTTGGATAAGATAAACAATATGCGAAGCTTTTTAAGTATGATTATGAACAAAATACTTTAATAAAATACAGCTAACAACTAATCTAGGAAGATTTTATTCTTTTGCAATGCTATTCTTATCAAAGTGATTAGTTGTACCAAATATCAATTATGAGAAAATCCCATTGGAGAATCCTAATACAGACAGTATTATATATAATATTATGTTACTGCATTATTTGAATATAAGAAGATACCATGATGTTGGTCCCCTTCTGAATTTGTTGATTTAAAATGAGATTGTGTGATGATATGATATGATCCACCGACCAATGGAACAATATTTATTTACATCACGCGTTCAGGATTTGCTGACTATGAAGTCGTACGGATCAAGCAATACACTTACACTAGGATATCAGGGCATAGGGCCTCCAGGAAAAAAAATATTGGAACCAACTTGCAATTTATAAATCTAACGGTCCAGATTTAGAGAGAGAAAATTTCTTTTTTTTTTTGGTGGTTTTGTTAATTATTACATCGAAATATGTAATAATTAATAATAATAATAAAAAAATTTATTAATTCCACATACATAAAAAAATAATAATAACAAATTAAAATTCACTATTTGCATAGTGAATATCATGTTTATAAATATAAGCTCATTTTATTATCAACCAAATCCTATGTATTCTAAGAGAGAAAAATATTATTTTTTTCTTAAGAGTTTTATAGAGAAGTTGTAAAATTATTTCCACTATAGTGACATTCTTCTACATTTGACCATAAATTTTTCCCTCTCATTGAGGATTTTACCACGTTAGATTATGTGTCTCATTGTTTTATTTTATCGTTAATATTTATGGTAGACTAAACCACCTAATTATTATTGTATTATTATATGGTAGGCAACGCCTCCTGAAATAATAATTGTTCTCAATTTAACTTAATTTACGTGCCAACTTCAGCCAATGATCCCCTAACAATGGTATCAGCGCTTTAGGTTCAGGGTTATTGTTCACAGAGACTGTTCACATATACGGTATAGTATTATCCACATATACGTACTATTCATATATATAGTATTTTTCATGTATGCGATACTATTAATGGTGAAACAGTAAAAGACGGTTCAAGTGAGAAGCTGATCATCATCAGAAACATGGCAGAAAAATTTGAAATTGAGATGTTCAACGAGTTTAATTTTTCCCTATGGAAACTTAACATAAAAGTAATCTTGAGAAAAGACAATTGCTTAGCGGCAATTAGTGAAAGACCAGATGGAAAAAACTGATGAAAAATGGAATGATATGGATGAAAACATGTGAGAAACTTGTATCTAGCCTTAGCAAATTCTGTGTCATCTAGTGTTACAGAGAAGATAACAGAAAAATAGATTTGAGACACACTTACCAAATTATATGAGGTTAAGTCACTACACGACAAGATCTTCTTGAAGCGAAGAGTTTACATTATTCGAATGAGTAAGTCCACATCCATGACGGATCACATCAATAACTTGAATACACTATTTTCCTAACTCATTATTTTAGATTATAATATATTTATGAATGAATATGCAGAGATTCTACTTCAAAGTCTATCTGATTCGTATGATCAACTTGACAAGTAATGTTGTCACTGGTAATCTAGTCTTTGACGAAGTTGTAGCTATTGCTATGGAAGATGAGTCTAGGCACAAAATAAGGAAGACAGATCATCTAATTTACAATAAGTAGAAGCATTATCGATGATAAAAGTGAGCTCAACAGAACGTCGCTCAAGTGAGAGTCAAAATCATGATAGATCGAAATCAAAAAGTAAGAAGAAAGTTAAATGCTACAATTGTTGTAAGAAATGGTAAGTCAAGAAAGATTGTTGGAATATGAAGAATTGTGCAGAAAAAAAACTCATGTTACAACAAAATCTCATGGATGTGCTGCAAGTACTTCTGAAGAAGGTAGTGCACTTTACAATGAAGTAGCAATGGTGTCCAATGATAGCAGAAAACAACTAGTGATACATGGTTGGTTGATTCTGCGGCAACTTGGCACATGACCTCTAAGAGAAAATAGTTCTGTCATTATGAACATGTCTATGAATGATTGATTTTTCTAGGCAATGAACATACCTTGAAAATTACTAGGATTGGAGCTATCAAAATAAAGATGTACGATGGTACTATCCACACTGTTGTAGATCTTCGACTTGTTGTTGGAATAAAGAAAAATCTTCTGTCAGTTGGACAATTAGATGACCTTGGATACATGATCATTTTTTAAAATGAGATATTAAAGATGTTGAAAGAAGCACTTACAGTCTTGAAAGCTCAAAATATCTCAACAAACTTGTATATGCTATTGGGAGACTCAAATCAGGAAGCAATTGCATCGGTGGCATCACTGGATTCTGTAGATGAAGCTATTATGTTGTGGCATGAGAAACTATGCCACATGTCAAAACATGGAATGAAGATTCTCGTCAATCAAAAGCTACTCAAAGACTTGAAAGTGGTTAGTCTATCGTTTTGTGAGCACTGTGTTACAAGTAAGCAAAATAGATTAAAATTCAGCAAGTCAAGTGCTCGAAGTAAAACCATTTTAGAATTAGTTCACTCTAATATTTGGGAAGCACCGGTTCAATCTCTAGGAAAAGTACAATATTTTATATCATTTAGATGACTTTTCTAGAAGATGTTAGGTATACCCGATCAAAAACAAGTCAAATGTGATGTCAATTTTCAAAATGTCAAAGTACTTTTGGGCCGAAACAGTTCATACAATATGTTATGTGATAATAGATATCCATCAATAGCAAATGAATTAAAGACACTGATTGAGATATAGAGCGGAAAGCTAAATGATTACTCATCTCTCATATTTTAGTTGTCATGTATATGTGATGTACAACGCTCAAAAAAGAACAAATCTAGATCCAAAATCTAGAAATGTATTTTCTTGGGTTTTGTTGATTGAGTAAAAGGATATTGTTTGTTGGATCCCACAACCCACAAGATCATCATCAGCATGGATGTGATATTTGCATAAGATCAACTGCAGAAAGAGGAAAACAACAGTACTGGTGTAGAATAATCTAGAACGAGAAAATTCATATTCTTCTGAAGCAGCATCAGAGCACGAGGTACAAGAACCAATCGCGTTTGAAGCTTTTGAATTTCGTCGATCAACTCGAGAGAAAAAACCTCTAGGTTGGGACTCAAAGTATGTTACAAAGATTAATATTGCATACTGTCTTCTAACATATGATGTAGAGCTATCAACTTTTCATGAAGCAATAAAAGGTGTAAATGCATCTTTGTGGATGACTACAATACAAGAATAAATAGAAGCTTTGCATAAAAATGATACATGGGATCTACTACCATTACCACGTAGAAGAAAAGCCATTAGAAATAAATGGGTCTACAAAATCAAGCGAGGTAGCAATGATAAAGTGGAGCGGTATCATACACGATTGGTAGTAAAAGGATATGTAACATAAGCTACTCTTAAAATAAGAAACTTATTAATTTAATTAATTAATATTGTAATTTAGTATTTTTAATTATAAAATTAAAATGATAAGCTATTAAAATAAGAAACTTATATAATAAGAGAACATATTATAATCTCTCATTAAAATTTTTTAAAAAAAACGTATGTGACTTCTAATCTATAATTAATTTTTTATTATAAAATAATAAATTATTGAAATAATAAATCTATTACAATATTAAAATAAATCTCATATTCATTATTAAATTATAAAATTAAAATAAATCTATAATTAATTGTTTATTATAAAATTATAAAATTAAAATAATAAATTATTAAAATAAGATACCTATAATAATATAAAACATAATTTCTTATTAAAAAAATAACTAAATTACAGTCGTTTGACACACTCACAAAATGATTCTTTATTCCCAAGTATAAGAATGTCGAAATAATTAAATAACTCGGTAAGTTTGGGGTTGATCCATAAGAAATAGATTTAGTAAAATAAAATAATAATTTGAGTGAAAACAAAAAGACTGAATTATTTGAAGTGGTTGATAATTTTTAAATTAGACTGTATCAATAAAATAAAATGTTAGGGATAGAGAATCCACTCTTAATATTTCAAATTTAGAGAAATTTTACTTTTTATAATATATAAATTTTCATTATTACCCAGTTAATTTATTTAAGGAATTAATTATGACAAAATATATAAAAACAGTCATAAAGGGGGTGATAATATTTTTCTATAATCCAGTCCAATTAGGTACTCAATTATGTCAAATAAATAAAACCAGTCATATAAGCGGTAACAAAGTTTGTCAATAACTAATCTAGATTTAAATTAAATATTAGTCTTGAGATTACAATTTATATGTTAAATATAAATTAGATTAATCTATATTCTTATATTAAAAGCTTTACCATTTTATCCAAACATGATGAAATTAGCTACTTATGATTTGAATATAAACATGTATAATTTTTTTACTAAAAGAAAAACAAAATAATAACAAAGCTTGAAAAAAATTAAAACACACAAGCCACTATCTCACAAATTCTACCAGAGAATTTTGAAAGAAAGCATGAGTATGAGTGTTGAGCATCCTCTTATTTATAGATGATGCTTAGCATCTTCAACAATTACAAGAAAATTACATGTGGAGGGGGCCATCCACCGAAAGGTGGATGGCAACCCTCCACCATTTTGTTTTTGTCTTTAATAATTATATATAACACATTTTGGAATTTTTATCAATTTCGATCTTGAGAACCTCAGAACTAGAACATCTTGTAAACAGAAAAGTTATAGATATTTGAGTCTTCTTTCATCTGGAACTGGAATCGCCTCAATCCGATATCGGAGTAAAACGTTATGACCAAAATATAAAAATTACGTAAAGTTGGAATTTCCGAAATTATACACTGTTAGACGCCCTTTTATGTTTCTGACTTCCAAAATCTAAATGTCATGTCCATTTTTCTAATTATGCATCCAAAGTATTATTTCACCTATATAATAAATAAAAATCACAATAAAAATAAATAAAACATAAATTTAATTATTATTTTACAAATATGCTAAATTAATGATATTAATACAACTATAAGTGTAAAATGATTACTTTCTATTTATTAAATATATACTTTTTAGTGTGAATCATCGTTCATAAAACCTAACTATTTTTTATTTATTTCGGATCTATTATTGATTATTGTTGTTATTTTACTTTAAATTATTTTTATAAATTTTTTCATGCTCTTTTTATTATTCATTTTGTTTCAAATTGCTGCTGACTATTAGTTCTTATAAAGTTAATATGGACTTTAAATTATTTCTATAAATTTTGTTATGAATTTTTTATTACTTGTTATGCTTCAGCATGTGGACTTAAACTATTCGTTATTGAAAAGTGAATTTGAATTGATCAATATTTGAAGTTAGATAACAAAATTTAAGCTTAAATTTAATAAATTACATTAAATTTCATTGGAATTCATTTGAAAGAAAATTAAGTATTTTAAAAATTAGTTATAGATATGCATATAATTTAAAATGAGAGATAAACGAGGATGGAGAAATTCTAATGTGAATAAAAAATATTATTTGACAATTGCAAGATAAAAGAGGACAGAGAAATTCTAATGTGAATATTATTTACATTTAATATATATATATATATATATATATATAATATATATATATATATTATATATATATATATATATATATATATATATATATATATATATATATATAAATCAAATTATCTCATTTAGATTATAAAATAGATGAAATCTGAAACATTTACAAGATCAATACCTAAATATAACATAATGTTTCGTTTATGATATGAAATTATAATGAAACATATGTTTAACTCGCACAAAGTGCGAGCCGTGTGCTAGTATCAATAAAATTAAATTTTTTTTAATTCTCTTCATTGCATTACATGGCGGCTTCATATTAAAGTTATAAAATTAAATTAATTTATCCACAAAATAAAAAATAAATTACAATAAAAATACATATTATATTTTATTAGAAATCTATTATAACAAGAAAATATATTATATTATCCTAATAAAATCATATTGCAATACAAATACATAATATAATTTTTTAAAGAATTCTATTATAAGAAGAAAACATATTATATTATCCGAATAAATTATGAAATTAAAATATCTCTATAGACATATTTTATAATTAGCATTGTCTCTACAATTAATTCTTTTTTATTAAATTATGAAATTAAAAATAACTCTTTTATTTTTTTATTAAATTACAAAATTAAAATAATAAATTATTAAACATAAGAAACTTATTACAATATAAGAACATAATTTACTATTAAAGTAAGAAAATTATTAATTAATTAATTAATTAATATTTTATTTTATTATCATTAAATTATAAAATTAAAATAAAGAAACATACTATAATTTTCCGTTAAAATAAAAAATATATGTGTCATTTGATCTCTACAATTAACCTCTAATATTAATTTTTTTTATTAAATTATAAAATAAAAATAAAAAACCTATTACAATATGAAAATGTAATATTCTATTAAAATAAGAACCTAAATAGCAGCGTCCCACGAAACTTAGTAAATTTTTTGGATTTCGGATCTATTATTATTTGTTATTTTATTTTGAACTATTTATATATGTTTTTTTATTTCATGAATTTTTTATTATTTAGTGTGCTTCATGATACGAATTCAAATTATTAGCTATTGTATAGTAAATTAGTAAATATTAATTGTAAGTAAATCAATTATCTTATTTAAAATATAAAACCGATAAAATTCAGAATATTTATAAAATTAATACCTAAAATATATGCTTCGCACAAATGGCAGGCATGTGCTAGTAAAAACTAAAGGATAAAATAGAGAAGATGATGATATTTCAGGAAGATAATCCAAAATGGAATTGTGGTTAGAATTTTAATGAATTGGCAAAAGCTCCAATCACAAATGTAGACAGTTAATCACGGGCCTTCCAACAATAGAGAGTTACGAAACCCAAGAAGCATACTGAAAGCACCTTTAATGAACACCGTACAATACTAGGCATTTTTTTTGGAATAGGATGGGTGTATTCAGATTTCATTAATTGAATTTCTAATGAAGCCCAACTTGCACCTCAAATAAGCCCATATTGAAGCTTCTAGTTGAAATTAGGTATGATGCTTCGAATTGTAACGAGGAAAAATTATGTTGGAAATATTTTTTAAAAGAAGGTATAAATCACTTGAGCGCAGATCGGTTTATGCTTTTCTTGTAAGAGCTTAGGATAATTAAGAGTTTTACCTACTCTGTTTAAGTTAGGGTCTGATGGCTTGACTGCTGGATTTGTAACGTTTCCAAAAAAAGATTTAATTCACTTTAATATTAAAATATAATATTCAATAAAGATTTTGACAAAAAAAAAATAATAAAATATAATATTTCAAAAAATATAACATAATTATTATTTTGCCACAGGTGTAATAGTAAAATATAAATAATCTTATATTTTAGTTTTCGCGTAACGGATCACCATTAACTAGGCTTTGAAATGGATGAAAACAGAACCTCAAGTGATAGAACCATCTCTGCTATGAAAACAAGGCTCGTAGATTAACAAAACCGGACACAACGGCTAATAAATACATGAATTCTTTGAACATTCATACCACCCCAAGAAATCAAACCAAAATCTATTTTATGGAACTAGTAATTGTTGGCCAAAAGTTATGTTGGAATGATTGTGAAAACACTAGAAAGGAGTTTGTTCATCTCAATTTATGTATATGCAGTAATGCATTAAAAAAGCTCGAGAAAGCACAATAAACCAGAACAGAACCAAACAATAAGCCCCAACTTCTGATTGCAGCATCCATCACCTGGAAATGTTTCCTCGGTACCAATACCATATGACCTTGCAATGCAAACTTCAGAATGGTCGAGTAAAGCATCACTGCCATAATGCATTTAACTTTCTGGATAAGGAAACTGATTGCATATGCAGTACATTCTTCAGGAACTACTCAAAAGGCTTATTATAATGTGAGAGAGAACATTTTGAAGGACCAAAGTTGCTATAATAGCAACGAAAAGATCTGATTCTTGGTGAAATAATGTACAATATAGACTTCGATGCCAAGAAGCAACTCCTTAGGCATGTCAAAACAATTGAAACAATAATAATCCTGAGCTCCACATTATTTATTCAAAATACCCAGTAACAAAACAAACTCTTCCATCCACAGAATATATTTTGGTCGTATTCACCAGTTCAACTCAACACATTGGAGATTGTTTGAAAAATAGAAATTCTTTTACTTCCATTTTGTGGTTTAAAGGGGTAACTATTAGAGCAAAGCAACAATGAAATGGATACTGACGCGGGGAGAATAATCTCTTAAAATTCAGCACCATAAGGTACTTCAGATTGCCGAAATGCGCAACTGAGAAAGAAATATCCGATTCATTAAATCTAAAAAGTATAATCTCTTTTCTCTTTTTCATTTTACACAAACTCAATGCTCTAAAACAATGACAATATACTGCAGTGTTCAACAAATTAGGTTTCAACAATTAAACACTACAAACTCACCTGCCCCTTCTTCTTCCGTGACTTGAAGGGGATGCGCGAAGGTGGTGAAGGTGAAAATTCTGCCGGTAGTTTGGGTGCTTCTGACTTGCCAGTAAACATACCAACAACCTCTTCCATTGAAGGCCGAAGAATAGGTGACTTCTGCAAACAGAGTAAGGCAACAGTAATACAAAGGAGAGCTTGATCTCTATCCAAAGACTTTACAACAGCCTGATCAACCAATTCAATAAGTTTCCCTTTTCTCGCAAGATGTCGTGCCCAAGACATAAGATTTGCACGCTGGAACTCAGACATTGGAGATCCTGTAACCTGAAGAGGTCGCCGTCCAGCAATCAAAACTAGCAACAAAACTCCAAAGCTATAAACATCACATTTCTCCGATATATCCCCACCAGCACCATATTCAGGGGCAGCATAACAGACAGTCCCTCTCGTACTAGGAGTACTAGTGACACCACCACTCTTAGGAATCTCACCACTCGCAGAATCATAGCTATTGCGGCGAGCTCTATAAAGCTCACCACTAAATCCTTCTAACCACCAATCTAAACTACCTTTACTACCTCTACTCCTACTATTCCTACTCTTCTTCTTTCTCTCCCTATACAAATCTTCTTCCCTTGGCCAACAATCCTCATCACTATTAATCCCCAATTCCCTCTTCTTCTTCTTCTTCTTCTTTTTAGCCAATTCCTCACAATACTCCTCCTTCCACCACTCTCTCGCAGGCCTACGCCGCCTCTCCTTTTTCAAATTCTTCACATCTTCTTCCTTATCCTCATCCAACGAAACCCACCATTCCAATCTTTTCTTACTCTTCTTTTTATCAATTTTACCACCAAGAACATTCGAAGAAGAACTAGTAACATCCCCTCCAATCCAATCACTCTTCGGCCTCTCATTTCCAATCTCCATTCCAATCCATTCTATCACATACTCCTTCACTTTCAAGCTTTCAACACTACCCATCTGCACTAACACCTCCGGAGATTGTGTTTGTGTCGCTTTAACAACAGTCTCCGGAGACTGATCAATACATACACTCGACTCCTCAAAAGCCGTAGCTGTAGTAGTAGTATTCACACTCTCAGTCTCAACAACAGATCCACAATCCTCTACAGCACCCCCACTATTATTATCCAACTCCGCCGCCTTCTTGATCTCAACATCACTCTCTGATTTCAACCTTGCAAGCCCAAAATCAGCAATTTTAGCACAAAAATTTTGATCCAATAAAATATTACTCGGCTTTATATCCCCATGAATCACAGGCGGATTCAAGCTATGCAAATAAGCAATCCCTTTTGCAATATCAACAGCAATTGAAAATCTTTTACTCCACTCCATTAACTCAGGGCTCTTCTTATGCAACAAAGCGTCCTGCAAATTCCCATTACTCATTAGTTCATATACAAGCAACATACGGTGTCGTTTCGGGTTTGACGAAAAACCCAGAACCGAAACGACGTGGTCGTTCGGTTCGAGCAAAGAAGCGAAGTAGAGCTCGTTGTAGAACTCGCGCTCGCCCTGTAAGGATCCCGAGTCCATGGCTTTAACGGCTACGTTTTGTTGATTGTTGAGGGTGGCATGAAAGACGGAGCCAAAGCCGCCTTGGCCGAGGCGGCGGGAGGGGGAGAAGCGGTCAGTGGCGCGGCGGAGGACGGAGTAGGAGAACCGGTGAGGGGGCTTAGAGTCGGACGGGACGGTGCGTTTCTTGGTGAATTTTTTGCGGAAGCAGCAAGTGAGGAGAAGGAGGAAAGAGAAAGCGGCGGCGGTGGAGTATGAGGCGGGGACGGCGGTGGAGTCGTGGCGGTGGGCGGCGGTGGGAGCGGGAGAAATCAACGGCTGAGATGGCGGGATTTGACGTGACGGCATGGTGAATCTGTGATGGTGAAGATTAAATTGTAATAAAGTTTTGATTCATTGTTTTTTGTTTTTGTTGTTGTTTTAGTTTTGTGGATTTTTGACTCTGCGTGTGCGTGTGCTTGTGCTTGTCAAATTGGGGCAACTGGCCGTTTTGGTGGTTGTGAACTGTGATATGTAATTTTCTTTTTTATTAGCTGGAACGCAAGCCTTCTCTATATTAATTTTATTTATTAACAAACGGTAACAAGTAGAAATCGCTATCGGTTCGATTTTGTTCGGTTTCAAATCGGAATCCAATCATTCAGTTCTTGATTTCATATTTGTGGAATAGTGAATTAGAATTGAATGGGACGGTTTTGATTTTTTTTTTTTAAAAAATTAAAATGATATTTTAAATTTATTTAAAATTATTAATTTGACTTTATATTACATTAAATTATAAAGAGCTTAAAGAACTTTAGTTGTCTACGTATCATATAGTGATGAGGACACGAGGGGAATCAAAACTCACGTAATTTCATTACATTTTTTAGATAGTTTCCCATTACAATTATTTACTCATCATCATTATCTATATGTGTTGTTGATCTTTCAACTCCCGTTTTGCTTGCATTTGCAGATGCATTTTCGAACAAGTCTTCAAAGTCATCGATGACATCTTCTTGTTGCCTCAAATCAGATCAGGTCCAATCATCTACACATGTTGTTGTTTTTAAAGTGCTTGGATGTAATGAAGATCATCTTGCTTCCAAAATATCGTCTCCTAAGCTGAAAGCTTGTTCAACCGTAACGGTGAAAACATGTGCTGCCAACACCTCTTTAGTAATAATTGATAAAACAGTATAGACATTTGAATGTCGGTTCCACCAGTCAAGTACGTGAAATTTTTTACTTACTAAACTTTCAAGAGAAAACTCGAAATTTGTAGATAAATAATTAGCTAATTTCGGGTTGTTAGTCGTGATATCCCTTTGTGAGAACCCTAACCGAACAGAACAAATTTGGTTCATGTTCGAATCGGAACCGGTCGGTTCCTAGTTTCGATTCCGAATCGAAACCGTGGCCGGGTCTACTAACTTGTCAAAGTAACTAAATTAATTAAAGTATAATTACGGGCAATATTATTTTTGATTGTAAATTATTGCAAGTTTTTGGTATGTAGACACGATTTATTAGCCATGTTTTGAAATTGAATCGGACTCGTCGATCGAATTGGGAATCGGTCTTGAGTCCAATCTGATTAATATGTAAAATTCATTTTGTAAAAAACTAGTCAAAATCACCGAGCCGGACCGATTCAATTTTTTTAATTAATTATAACTATTATGATGTAGGCCGATTCTATCGATTTTTAGGATTGGTCTTACCGGTCAAATCACCCATCAAATCTTTTGGATTACTAATTTAATTACTAATGCGGTTATGAAAACACTGATTATTAATAATGCTTCGACAAATTTGCAAGGGAAGTTGGGATTATTTAAAAGATATTATAAAATAATAATTTTGTATTAGATGTTTTATGCCTTTTTGATGGGGTTTCTCATTTTATAAATTGTGGGAGGTTGTATGTTAAAAGATTAAAAAAAATACAAGATATTTTTTTTTCTTTATATATATAAAACTTCTTCGATCACTTATAACATCCTTAGTCCTCGTAAAAACTTTAAATTCGTTATTATAATATATATTTTTGTTACTTATTTTCTTTTCTTTTATAATGACATCCAGATGGTGATAGATATAAAAATTTAAATAATCGAAATAACAATAATATATTTTAATAATAATAATAATTAATAATTTAGAATAGATAAATTATAAAAATATTATTTTAAAGATTTAAATTGAAATATTCTAAATTACAAAAGCTAAAATTAAAAAATTTCTCAATTCTATATGTTAGTCTTTTTTCTTCCAATAAGAGATGGAAGTACTCAATGGTATTTTGAGTAAACTTTTTTTCTCCGAACTGTGGACAGCAACATATTTTTTGTATTTGATTTTAATATGTATGTTAGTTTATATGATGAGACATCTATCATTGTAAATCTTATGTAATATTATAGTATTTCATATATTATATATTATGAATTTGAATTTAGTTTTCAACTAAACTTTAAGTTTTTCATAATATTTTTCTACGCATGTTTTAATAATAACATACGATTAAAATTTAATTATTTTTTATATTATCTAATAACTATCGATCATAATTATAAAAAAATAAAGCTTAATATCGAATCCAAATTCATATATTACACATATATTTTTCTACACGTAATTTAATACTAATACATAATTAAAATTCAGCTATATTTAAACTATTATATAGTAAATATCAATCATAATTATAATAATAAAAATTAACACAAATGAATTGTCTATGCTTAATAATCCTAGTGCAATAATTTTAGCAGTATTTTTTTAATCATATTTTAGTGATATTTCTGCTTAAAACAGTTCTAAAATGTTCACTAAAATACCCCATAGAAATGTTCACCTTAAAGTCGTTGAATCTTGAATAACAAAATGCAAGAAGAGCAACTGAAAACGAGAGAAACTTTGTAAGTGGAAGAAAAAAACATTTGGGTTGGTAATTAACGAGTAAATTAAGTGGAGTGGAGTAGGTAATTAAAACATTTGGGTTGGTAATTAACGAGTAAATTAAGTGGAGTGGAGTAGGTAATTGTGCTTTGTTTATTTGTTTGTTTTTTCCATCTTCAAAATTCAAACCCATTTGTGCTTATTTCACACTGTCTGCCAAATGAGACTATAAAGTTTCTTCTATTAGGTTTGACATTTTATTCAATTATGATTTGTAATCTTTAGGTGAAGTTGGTACTTTGTTATAATCAACCCTTAATCAATAATTATATCCAGCTTCTGACTTTATTTTATTAGTAAATCTACATTGCTCTATCTGAATTTGAGAATTTTTAGATGTCGGATGAATATTATCTATCAAATTTTATTTTAGAAAAAAGTATTAATTTTTTTTAAAAAAAAAAATGGGATACATCAAATATAAGTATTTGAATTTAAAAATATTTAATGAGTATTTTTACAAACATAATTTAAAAAATTTAAAATGCACGAATCACATATTTCACATAACGTTATTTTTACCAAGACCATAGTAATATTACTAGAATTTATCAATCCAACTAAGTGACGATTTACTTTAATTATTGAATTAGTGTTTTATTATTTTGTTACCCATATCATTATCAATAAACATGTATGGTTAAATCCAACACACGAAGCCTATGATTTGATTCTCCATTCACAAAACCATACACATTGCTCGCTCTCTCTCTCTTTTTCTTTTTTCTTTTTTCTTTTTTCTTTTTAAAATTCAAATTCAAATCCCAATTACTTGTCATCTAATTTTTTAAAATACTACACTAGGAATATTTCCTTTTTTTTTCCCCTCCCTTTTCCCTTTCATTTAGTTTACATCGAATTGATTAATTAGGGAGCAAAATTTTGTTTCTAGTGTTTTTTTTTTTTTTTTTTCCTTTTTACAACAAGACAAGTTCATAAATCCCACCAAATATTCTAGTTGGCAGTTGAGCTTTAGCCTTTAGAGTCTATGCTTCTTTTTAAATAATGATGCAAGAAAAAGTAATTAAAACTTTTAAAAGGATATGGTTGGGAAAATGGGAAGGCTAGCTTGGTAATTTGGGCAAAGCTTTTATGGCTTTTTAATCTTTTTATTGTTAATCAATTTGTTCTACTTTTTTTAGTAAACAATCTTATGGTTCACGTTTCATGAAAAAGTGGGTAACATTGGTAATACAATGTTTTTTTTTTGGTTTTCGGGAAAAAAAAAAAATCTTAATCATGATGTGTGTATGTGTATATATGTATGTTTATCCATATATCTGTTATGCGGATACACATAATTAAATGTGTATAATGTCGAACAAAAAAATAATATCTTGTGTCTAAATGAAAAATTAATGGGGGCGACCTCATAGCAGAATGATTGTGTGTGTACATACACATTATATATATTATTACTAGTTACATGTGTGTTGGTAAATTTCGGAACAAAATAAGTTCAATTAAGTTGTAATGAGTCTTGAAAATCTCGAAGTAATTGGACAAGTATTTGGATAGCATTAGATGAAGGTATCGGAGTGATGTTCACTCTTTTAGACATTCAGAAGATTTAGAGCTCCAATTGACATGAGGTTAGTATCATTGGAAGTAGACTCGAAGACGATTACATAAATATAAATAACGCATGATTTGGACAAAAGACGAGAAAATTACAAGTGTTTTAAGTTTCACCTTAAAATCAATCCTCGACGTGCGTTTATGTAACATTTGTTGGAACATTCTAATGCCCGGAAGTAGAAAATTTACGTTTGAGAGGCGTTCGAATGCCGTTGCGTAAGTGGATTATCTTAGACGCGTTTTAAGCCAGTGTTAAACAAGCAAAGCCCTACATTTACCTTATCTATATAAACATACACATAACCACTTTACTCAGAAGAAGAAACACTATTATGTTAGCTACCATATACTTTGTTTCTTCCATTATGACAATCAACCTAGAACACTTCATTGATTTTCTTGTCTTATTTGTTATTGTAAGATTGTGTTTTGGTAACCATCAACACAAAAACACAACCCTAATCTAATTTTTTAAGCATTCAAAGTTCTAAAGGAAGAAGATTTGTAGTCAGAATTATGGCATTGCGAGTTTGCAGGGTTGATCAGAATTCACATAGAGCCTTTAGAGGTTCTAAAACATATCGCTTAATGCGAGCTCGGGGAGGTCTTCGAGTTATTACAGTCTATAGATATTTGAGTCGGTGAAGTTATCACCATAAGTCCTGTACCATCGCTGTAAGTTTTCTCATTATAGTGGTTTATGTGGTAGCCTATACCCAGCGTGATATTTTACTATCGAGCGTTTTCTACTCCAATAAAATTACTGGTGTTAATTTTTTTATTACTTTCATATATTTGTTTTATCTTATAACTGTATAGATTAAAGGTGCTTGTTGATTCATACTATATTCGTTCTAACTTTGACATGTCTTAGATTATAGTGGTTGTTTAATTCCTTAAATGGTTAGGACCTTAGGCAAGTTTTGAATTTTTCAATTGGTATCAGAGTCTGAACTCAATCATTGACCCATTTCCTATGAATAGAAGTCAACCTTAAATTACCCCCCTCCCCCATGTTCTTTAATAGGATTGAGTATCTTCATTGGAAGGTTCGTATGAGAGTGTTCCTTAAATCCCTAGATGAGAGAGTTTGGATGTTAGTAGAGTACTGGTGGAAATCTCGTGGTTATGATTGATGGGGTCTATTCCCCTAAAGATAAACTAACTTGGACTAAAGAAGAGTTTGATACGAGAAATATGAGAAACAAAGGCATTAATGCCATTCATGCTACTGTTTGCTATACTAAATTTATGAGAATATCTATGTGTGAGATAACGAAGAATACATGGAACTTCTTTAAGACTGTTCATGAAGGCACCTTGTCCGTTAAAAATAATAGATTCTAAGAGTTTGCTACTAGGTTTGAAGTCGTTAGGATGAAAGATGGTGAAATATTTGATGAATTTTACACTGAGATTAATGATATTGTTAATTCCAGCTTTAATATAGGTGAGACTATTCATATAAATATGATAGTTAGGAAAATTATGAGATCTATATTTGAAAGATTCTTACCTAAGATTACAACCATTGAAGAGAGTAATGATTTAGATCATCTAAAATTAGAGGACCTCGTAGGAAAACTTCAGGTGTATGAGAGTAAACTTCCTACTTATAGAAAGCCTAAGAACATAGCGATGAAAATCGTAAAGAAAGTTACCCATGACTCATCCGATTATGATGAGGATGATACTCTCACAGATGCTGATTTGGCATTTGCTAACAGGTTCAAGAAATTTCTTAAATTGAAGAATAGTGGTCGTGGCTCTGATAGTAGTAGGGATGAGAAATCTAGAGAGATTAGCCGTTGTAGGAGAGAGTATAGAGATGAAAATGATAGCAAACCTCGAGCTATTCAATGCCATGAGTGTGAAGGTTTTAGGAATATTAGGTCTGAGTGTCCCACATACCTAAAGTTTAAGGGCAAAACATTTAAAGCGGTCTCTCATAGTGATTCAAAATGTGGAGATACTTTTGATCAGTCTCTTAAGGAAAAGTGCAATTACATTGCATTCTATTCCAGTGTGGTGGATGAGAGAGATAATAACATTAGTGATGTAGATATTGGTTCAGAATTTTCTCATGATGATTTTGTAGATGAGGATGATCTTCAGGTAGCCTACACTGAATTTTTTAATGAGAGTCTAACTATCAAGAAGACGAATGTTGAGGTCAGTAAGAGGCTAAAGGAAACTGAGCTAGAAAAGAAGAAGTTCAAGCCAAGTTTGACAAAATCTTTTCAGTTATTGATGACCTTGAGGAGAGGAATAAAAGACTAGTTGATATAGTCAAATTCTTAGAAGCATAATTTAAAAATATTAGAACCCAAATGTCTGTATTTTCTAGTAGGACTGAGAAACTAGACCGCATGTTAGGGATTAACATTGAGCCAAAATGTGATAAAACGTCATCATCTAGAAATATACCTATCCCACATTCACATGACTTAGGGAAGAAGCTAATTGTTGACAGTCATGTGGTTTCCCCAATTGTCCTTTATCCGGTAACCTAGCCTCAATCTAGAGGTGTTTCCGGTAAACTTCAATCTTGTCCGAGGTTTATACATGTTTGCCATCACTGTGGCAATTCAGGTCATATTAGGCCCAAATATTTCATATTGTATAAACAAAAGAAAAGGCCTAAGCGTGTTCAGCCTAGATTTGATTCGTCAAACCTAATCCGTCAAGTTTTTGTGCTAGCTAAAAAAACGCAGTTCATTAGTGAGCAATTTGTATTGTTGACAAAGAGTTCTCAAGTGAAGGAGACTATAAAAAATGTTTAGGTGAGAAAGCGAGATAACTTCCCATCAACTTCTAAATGCCTTGATCTTACAAGGTATGATGAGAGTGCACTTCGGTGCAACTCTACTTAGTTGGTGAATTCATATTTTCCCATTGCATATGTATGTACATGTGTTTTATGTGTTTGCATGACTGCATGTTTTTTTATTCTCACTACATATATGTATGTGTTTTTGTTATATGTCCATTGGCATATAGGAAGGAAATCCATATATAAATTTCATTATAAACGGTAGTATGACCTACACTCGAGATACAACTCGACGTATCATTGGATAATGACAAATCTTATTGTGTCTTTTATTTTTTAAGTCTAAAAGAAAACTATAAAAAAATATATATATAAAAAAATGAAAAAGACCAAAAAGATTTACTGGCTTGAAAGAGCAAGTAAAAATTTGTGCATGTGGTCATGATATGTAAGATATATTGTTATGCATGTGTGATATGATTTTATTTTTCTTGATGATCTATGTGCATAAGTGTGTGATGGAAGACTTTAGTATATCTTGTGTTTGCATCTCACATACACATTTTTATTTCTTGAGGCTTGGTCGTACGTATGAGTGTTTGGACTGGTATTATAATCTCTGTCATACTTATATTACTAAATATTATGACATTTGACTATATGACCTTATACTATCCTCTTTTAAAAATAAAATAAAGAAAAAAATAGTTTAAATGAGTCTCAGGTGAGAAAGAACTAATGTGGCAACATGAAAAGATAAGACCAAAAATCTTTCACTCGAAAGAGTTTTTTAAACTCATTTATAGAGAGAGAATATTATAGTATACAACCAATGTTGCTTATTTTCATGTCATAGTGGTTCTAGGTTTGAACACCTATTTTGTTGACTTGGTATTTCATGAGATATGATTTATGTGGATTTATCCCACTCATAAAATAAGGTCTTAAGCCTTAACTTTTTGTACACTTATTTTTCACGTAAATGCTTGTTATGTTTTAGTGTTTATGTCATATATAGCTTAGTACTGACTTGGTATCATTGTACTTCCTTGATTACTATTTGAGTCATTTTTGACTTATTTTTAATTTTTTTTTAATGTTTTTTACCTTATTGTGTGTGTTTTTGTATGTTTCATGTCATTGCATATCGCAGTTTATTTAGCACTGTATTATTGTGAGTTTTTTCGTTTACTTATCATGTGTTCATTTTACTAACTAAGTTGTGATGCTAGTAAGGAGGAGTAAGTTAGGATCACAAGTAGCTAGAGTATTTAATTTTCCACATAAACACAATGTATAAGATTTTTTTTTTTTTTATTTAGTTTATCTTCTCTATGTAATCCATATGCTTTTCACAAGCATATTTTTGTTTGTGGATGTTTCAAGTTTTAGAAGATTAGTGGCTGTGTGTGGTATTGCGTCTTTGACTTTAAGAATATTTGATTGGGTATTAGATCAAGTCGTATTGTAATAAGTCACTATCTTGATGATTGGTAGTTGGCTATGTTATTTTTTTTCATCTTTTACCATAGTTTTTATATTAGGTATTTTATCATGGAATACAAAGGGGGAGATTGTTAGTTCCATGAGTGTTGGCAACTTTCGTAATAAAACAAGTTCAACTGAATTGTAATGAGTCTTGAATATCTCGGAATAATTACACAAGTATTTGAATAATATCATAAGGATATATGAGATGGACGTTCACTCTTTTGGACATTCTAGAAGATTTAAAGCTCTAATTAATATGTTGTAGTTTCATTAAAAAGTATACTCGAAGTCTATCGCGTACATATAAAGAACACATGATTTGGCCAAGGGACGAGAAAGTTACAAGCATTTTATATTGCATTTAAAAAATAGTTCGTGACACATGTTTGTGTAATAGTCGTCGGAGCGTTATAACACCCAGAGGCAGAAACTTTGCATTTGAAACGCGTTTGAAGGGCGTTTGAACAGTCGTGCATAAGTGAATTAGTTTTGGACTCGTTTTAAGCTAGTGTTACACAAGGAAACCCCTACATTTATCCTATCTGTTTAAATAAATATATAGCCGCTTTACCTAGGTGAAGAAACACTATTATGAGAACCACCATATTCTTTATTTTTTCCTTCTTGACAATCAACCTAGAAGACTTCATCGATTCCCTTGTCGTCTTTACTTTTGTAAGATATTTCTTTGGTAACCATCAACACAAAAACCCAATCCTAACCCAATTTTCTAAGCCTTTAGAGTTTTAAAGGGGAAAGATTGGTAGTCAGAGTTCAAGCGTTGATCAGAATTAATGTAGAGACTTCAGAGGTTCTGAAGAAGGCCGTTTGGTCCGGGCTTGTGGAGTTTTTCATGTTATTACTGTTGGTTTCTAATTAGGTCCCAAAATCATTATAAGCATGAAATAACATGTGAATACATCAACATAGGTAGTTGCGGAATACTCACATCGATCGATTAAGAGACGCGACAAGCAATGAAACTCAAATTTCCTCCTCTAAGTGTGCTCGACAGTGAGCAGTCCACTGTCTTAAAAATTTCAGTTTTGAGTCTTCAAGAATCCAAGAAACCAAGCTCCAAGCTCCGTCATTTGATTCCCGGCTCATGGGTGGGCTTCCCTATCACCTTCGCATGTCTCGTAAGTGTGCTAGCACTTGAGATTTTGCCACAAAATCCCACTCTTGCTTCCTTCACTGCTCGACATTATCAAAACCAGTGAGCAATGTTTGGCCCCAAGGGCGTGAGAGAGAAGAAGAGAAATGGAGAGAGAGAGAGTTGTCTTTGGTTTGAGAAAATTGTGTATCTTATACACTAATTTGAATTTCAAACTCATTTCATTTGAATTTGGCTTTTAAAAGTCAAACCATCAAAAGCCACACCAACCACCATCAAGTCACATCAATCACTCAAGTGACAAATTGTCACATCACTCAATCAATCAAGTTGTCAAGTCACATCACTCAAAGTGACAAGTGATTTGATGCTTGAAACGACTAACGATTTGACTCTTGATGCGACTAATGATTTGACGCTTGATTTGACTTGCGTGTCGTACTCGAATTCGAAATGCGAATGCGCTCGCAAATAATCTCGGGCTCGGGTTCGATAATTCCAAATTAACGATTTTTCCGTTGCATCATAATTAAATCTAATTTAATTAAATAATCATGCCAAGCATAATTACTATTCATATCGCTAACGAATTAATTCTAAATTAATTCGATCGCCCGAATTAAAATCTAATTTTAATTCCGCGTCGAAATCTAATTTCGTTTAATATATCGAATATATAAGTTTACCGATTAATTCCAAATTAATCGTTATCTCTCTTTTATTGATATTTTATCCTAGATAAAATATCTCCGAAATTAATCCCAGATTAATTTTCTCTCTCTCTTCTAATTAATCCCAGATTAATTCAGAGTGCGAGTCATACGTCATCGGTGAATCTTTGGGAAACGACCCATGAGATCCCCGGATATGTTGGCAGTAAATTCGATCGTCGGACTATCCGAACAGGTAAGTACCTCGTACTACGTTTTACCGATTTACAAGACAAGGTTGGCCTCTAGCAAAGCGCCATGCCTACCCAATTCTCCGAAAATATCCTTACATGAATAAAGGATCTGTATCAGGCGTAGTATACGTAATATTACGTATTTCTGTCTAGTATCATGTAACATCCCGCCTTAGCAGCAATGTTACTGGCAGGAGACAGGCTAAACCCATCTCCATAAGCCTCTGATTCTATAAAAATTTCGGCATGATGTATTCGTAACATCATGCAACCTGGCCTATAGCCAGCATCCAAATACAACATAAACATAAAGTCTCGGCCTCAGGCCGGCATCTCAACATCAATGCAATCTAAGGACCCAACAAATATGCGATACAGGCATAAAGACATAATACAATCAGGGCTCCGTACCCGAAGGTACGTATATACAAAAACTTTACAACATAAGCATATGTGCTCAGCATGTACAACAATACTCAAATACACGACTCGACTTCCCCATGACTTGGTGACTGGCTAACTGCAACGCTGCTATCCGACTGCTCCGCAACTCTGAAATCCACGGTCGATCGTTTAGGTCGCCAACCTGCAAAACTCAAACACTATAGTATAGTGAGTCATAAGACTCAATAAGTAACTATGCTCCTACCTTGAGCAACATACACATGTAAGGTTTAAATTCCAGTTTACATATTATTCCTGGGATTCCTAAGTGATTCACATATTCTCTATATTACCAACTCTTCATACTATCTGGTTCGTAACAAATTGGCAAATATCCATCTCTTATATTCCTTTTTATGTGAGCATCCAAACACTTATCTCTATCTATTTTCTCGTAACATACTTCTAGCTTATTCTTTTGCAATCATTGTAATCATATATCATTATTAAATAAACCATACTATCATATGTACGACTTATATCCCCTTTTCATTAATAATATATCGGTCATAAAAACCATGTATACAAGCTCTTATATAATTTAGATTTTAATTCGTAACAGACCTTATACTACGTTACTCACACACAAGTCTCACACCTTTTTCCTTTTCTTAACTTCTTATCTTCTTCTACTCTACTACCTTAAGTTCAGGTAACTTATCTAAGTTACTTTCTTACCACTCTATTTAACATATCAACAATTCATCATTCATTAAAAATTTACTATGCTTATAACACACGCAACCAAGTATTAGGTCTGAGCTAACTATCCAAGTCTTATCCATTTACAAACATATTACTTGTTACTAGTCCTTTTGTTTGCCCACACATATCATTAACAGCTTTATCAAAACCCTTCACGCTTTTGCTGCGCCACTCAGTTATCTCTTAGATTTCTTAGTCATTATTTGCCAGTTTGGTTTGAACACTAAATATAGTTGTCTTTCTCTCATGTTATTGAAATATCATCAATTCGACAATATAAAACATTATTTCTATTCTCATACTATTAGCAATCACGTACTCATATAAATAGGATCATGTTATCATATCATGTTATCATACATCAATGTTTTCTAAAATACTCATTGTATGTAGACATATAATTCATATAAACATCTGTTACATACTTACATGAATGTGGTCACACTATCATGCATTAACATCAACTATGTGCATCTCAGATGGATTACTAGAATACATGATTTATATGCATGATTTGTAAATCATACTCTAACATATCATGCTTTTTAGAAAACACTTTTTTCTGAGAAACTGTTTTCTGAAATTTTTTTCTGAAACTCAGTTTAGAAACCTTTTGATAAAACTTATCTCTTTTTTTTTCTTTTTTTAAAATCATGCTTTAAATCTCTGATTTCTGAAAGCTGTTTACTGGGAATCTGAAAACTGAGAACTCTTTCTGAAAATCTTTCTTTTCTTGTACTAATTTCTAAAACTGTGTTTCTAAGTTCTTTTCTGAAATTCTTTTCTGAAACTCTTTTCTGAAAACTGAAAACTGAAATCTTAAATCCTTTTTCTGGAAACCAAATCTCCGCCCGGAGGCGCATCTCCGCCCGTAGGCGCATCTCCGCCCGAAGGCGCATCTCCGCCCGAAGGCGCATCTCCGCCCGTAGGCGCATCTCCGCCCGTAGGCGCATCTCCGCCCGTAGGCGCATCTCCGTCTAGGAATGTACCATCTGAGCGCTGAGGATCTAGGAGCGTCCCCTTAGTCCTCCACATGTGCACATGTGTATAAATCCGTCAATTCCAACAATGTACAACTGGGATGGGTCAAATCCCAAATCCCGAATCCATATGATATCCGTCAATCCCATCAGTGTCTCAAGTTACGTACTAGGGTGAGGTTTTACCTAATGTCCCGAAAATCATAAAACCATAATCTGTAACTCAAACTGTAAAAACAATTCCTGAAATACGGTACTTTTCAGAAACATTTGAAATCTTTCTTTAAAACATTTGAAATTGTTGAAAACATTGTTATCGTTTGCTCATCTGATGAAAACTTAAACACACACACATATACATGCACATGCAAATGTGCATTTCTCATGCTTCCCTATACTCTAGCCATGATTTCCTCTATAACGACCTTACAAACTACATGCTCAAATATTAACAAGATGCTTGTTCAAATCAAAACATGCTATATTTATGTTACATTCATACATATCTATAGATATGCACACATTTAACCAACATAACTTAACTTACCTCTATAACTTACCATGCTGATGGCCCACAAACCATATGTTGATATTGCGTAAATTATATTCATACACACATTCAAAGTTATTCTACTACATCAATCATCAAACGTAAACGAGTTCTAATAACTTAGTTCTTAAACTGATTCGCTATTTTCTAACTATCTACTGGTACTCATGAATCTCATGACGTAATCTTTTATACATTCTCAAAGTATGCATATATTGCTCAATCAGGCCCTTATCTCATTACATACTTGTATCCTTACTCATGTTGCCAGTATTTTTTTTATGTAATGCATAATTACAAGCTTTTCTTTATAACACAAGTCCATATACGTTTATCTCACTTATAACTCTAATCCCATACCCTAGGGTGTAGTTTTCTACATCCCCCAAACCCAGGTCTAATTAAATTATATTTATGAATATGGCATCATTCACATGCTCCATCTATATACATATATATACTGGTCTATACCTACGCATGTTTCTCTTTGCTTCTGAATACCTCTGTTTATGTTTAACTTATATCTCTACTTATAATTGTTTGCTCTTATCTATATCTGTATACCAATTCACTAGCTTCTTTCTTCTACGATCATCTTTATACATATACTAGTTTCATACATATGAGTATATATAATCTTTATTACAGTACCACTTTCATACAACGATTACTTCTTAAGAAATCAAAGCATAAATTACTTACCTGGCTAAACGAATGCCCAAGGTCCGGGTCCGATCTGCCAAAACAAATCACAATATCTGTCAGAACCGCTATTTGCGGAACTTACAACTTATCCATACTAAACTACGGACATCCCCGGAACACCCGAATCCTCACCGACTCTACTGTCTAAGTTCCATTTCTCTAATATGTCTTTCTATACTATTCTGAACTAACTAGATACCTCAGATTCTCACTTTACGTGTTTGCGGTAAAACTTGCGGAAAATTTCCGCAAACGCTACGGGAGGATCTCGAACCCTCCGAACTAATCCAAAATTACTTAATTACCCTCGCAATATCATATTTACATCATAATTATGTTTACGATCATCTACACTCAATCGCACGAGAAACGTCGTTTTACCGAAAACTCACTACTTCTACCGGATCGATCATATCTCATCCGATTCACCCCGGATTCTACCATATTTACCGTTTTAACATATAAAGACATGACCAATTCGTTTCATGCAAATTCGTTATACTACGAAACTACCGGAAGCATCCGAATACAAATCGAAATACTTGAAAATAACAAAATCTAAACGGAGAGTCATACCGAAATTCCGAGGCCATATCCGGACTTCCCTCGGCCATACGAACGCGCTGGTGCGATCGAAATTCCGATCGGAGTTACTGTTCACATGGGTCTACTATTCATCCAAATCTTCTTCTCTCGTTTCGCGTGCAATCGGTCGATGTTCGGTGAAACCGACTCCGCATACTCGTAGTACTCGTCGAGGGCTTCGATTTGGTAGGTGGCTCGGGCCGTGAAACGAAGCGACGAGCCGAGATTGAACAACCCATTCACGCCTCTAATCTCTTCTCTTCTCGCCGTTCTCCGGCGATTTAACACCGCCGCCGGCCACCCACGGTTGCAAGATGGCCGGGCACTCCCTCGCTGACCATCGCGCCGGCCGGCGATGGCCTGGAAGTGGCCGGCGCGAGCCACACAAGGGGGGGGGACGCATTTGGGGGTGAGGGGCCGAAATTGGGATGTTTGGAAACTTTGCTTCTTTTGCAATTCTTCAAAACTATAGGGTTATATATACTCAGCTGGGAAAATATCAAAATGGTCCCCGCGTAATTGCTAATAAGCCCATAGTTTGGGGTCTACGCGGTAATTCACAATTTTGAGGTCTTTCTAGTGAAAATTTGGAAAAGTGTTCAACACGAAAGTTGTTCGTCTCGGAAAAACGAGTCCGCTAGTTCAAGAATCAACTAAATCGGAGTTCGTTTACTAATTCTGTGGTCAAAATAGTAAACTTTACGCGTTTTACGAAAATCGCGTAACCGGCTTTTGATCCTCCGCGTTTTCCAACGCGACAAAAATTCATAATCTATCATCCCAACCCATAAGACATCACTTAAACTCTTATTCTTCATCACCATCATGCTTAGAGACTAAAACAGACGTCCGGGAATCTTCTAGAACAATCCCAGAAATCTGGGATGTTACATTCACCCCTCCTTATAAAAATTTCGTCCTCGAAATCTCTCCATCCCTATAACTGCTGATCCGAACCTGGTCGAATGTGCGGAAACTATCTTACTCTAAACTCCACTGATATAACTTCTCTGTCTCAACTGTTAACTAATCTTTATCTATAAGTTAAGATCCTTAACAACTCATCCACGGCTTTAAACTAACTATAGTGTTCTAATTCTCATATCTGGCTATACTGATCTGGCTCTCATCTTAGTCCGCACTGATCTGGTTCTTATCTCGAATCATCTGGCCGCACTCGGGCGATAAACTGATTCTATTTTATATTTGCTGATTCTCTGATCCAAAGGCCGCAAAGTACTAACTTAATCCAATATCTTCCTATACAAAGGTAGCTAATCTATTCATAACAAATGAGTCGCCCATGGACTCAAATTCAAGCAAGCAAAACACTGAACAATGCAATCATATCACAAACAAAAGACTGATATGGTTTATAAGACAAATACTTACAGAGGTAGTCGAATAGCCAGCTGTTGCAGTCACCGACACACTTTAACCTATGCTCTGATACCATCATTGTAACATCCCCCGCCTTAGCAGCAATGTTACCGGCCAGGAGGAGACAGGCTAAACCCATCTCCATAAGCCTCTGATTCTATAAAAATTTCGGCATGATGTATTCGTAACATCATGCAACCTGGCCTATAGCCAGCATCCAAATACAACATAAACATAAAGTCTCGGCCCGCCTCCGCCGGCATCTCAACAGCAATGCAATCTAAGGACCCAACAAATATGCGATACAGGCATAAAGACATAATACAATCAGGGCTCCGTACCCGAAGGTACGTATATACAAAAACTTTACAACATAAGCATATGTGCTCAGCATGTACAACAATACTCAAATACACGACTCGACTTCCCCATGACTTGGTGACTGGCTAACTGCAACGCTGCTATCCGACTGCTCCGCAACTCTGAAATCCACGGTCGATCGTTTAGGTCGCCAACCTGCAAAACTCAAACACTATAGTATAGTGAGTCATAAGACTCAATAAGTAACTATGCTCCTACCTTGAGCAACATACACATGTAAGGTTTAAATTCCAGTTTACATATTATTCCTGGGATTCCTAAGTGATTCACATATTCTCTATATTACCAACTCTTCATACTATCTGGTTCGTAATAAATTGGCAAATATCCATCTCTTATATTCCTTTTTATGTGAGCATCCAAACACTTATCTCTATCTGTTTTCTCGTAACATACTTCTAGCTTATTCTTTTGCAATCATTGTAATCATATATCATTATTAAATAAACCATACTATCATATGTACGACATATATCCCCTTTTCATTAATAATATATCGATCATAAAAACCATGTATACAAGCTCTTATATAATTTAGATTTTAATTCGTAACAGACCTTATACTACGTTACTCACACACAAGTCTCACACCCTTTTCCTTTTCTTAACTTCTTATCTTCTTCTACTCTACTACCTTAAGTTCAGGTAACTTATCTAAGTTACTTTCTTACCACTCTATTTAACATATCAACAATTCATCATTCATTAAAAATTTACTATGCTTATAACACACGCAACCAAGTATTAGGTCTGAGCTAACTATCCAAGTCTTATCCATTTACAAACATATTACTTGTTACTAGTCCTTTTGTTTGCCCACACATATCATAACATTAACATTTATCAAAACCCTCACACTTTTGCTGCGCCACTCAGTTATCTCTTAGATTTCTTAGTCATTATTTGCCAGTTTGGTTTGAACACTAAATATAGTTGTCTTTCTCTCATGTTATTGAAATATCATCAATTCGACAATATAAAACATTATTTCTATTCTCATACTATTAGCAATCACGTACTCATATAAATAGGATCATGTTATCATATCATGTTATCATACATCAATGTTTTCTAAAATACTCATTGTATGTAGACATATAATTCATATAAACATCTGTTACATACTTACATGAATGTGGTCACACTATCATGCATTAACATCAACTATGTGCATCTCAGGTGGATTACTAGAATACATGATTTATATGCATGATTTGTAAATCATACTCTAACATATCATGCTTTTTAGAAAACACTTTTTTTCTTAGAAACTGTTTTCTGAAAATTTTTTCTGAAACTCAGTTTAGAAACCTTTTGATAAAACTTATCTCTTTTTTTTTTCTTTTTTTTTTAAAATCATGCTTTAAATCTCTGATTTCTGAAAGCTGTTTACTGGGAATCTGAAAACTGAGAACTCTTTCTGAAAATTTCTTTTCTTGTACTAATTTCTAAAACTGTGTTTCTAAGTTCTTTTCTGAAATTCTTTTCTGAAACTCTTTTCTGAAAACTGAAAACTGAAATCTTAAATCCTTTTTCTGGAAACCAAATCTCCGCCCGAAGGCGCATCTCCGCCCGTAGGCGCATCTCCGCCCGAAGGCGCATCTCCGCCCGTAGGCGCATCTCCGCCCGTAGGCGCATCTCCGCCCAGGAATATACCATCTGAGCGCTGAGGATCTAGTAGCGTCCCCCTAGTCCTCCACATGTGCACATGTGTATAAATCCGTCAATTCCAACAATGTACAACTGGGATGGGTCAAATCCCAAATCCCGAATCCATATGATATCCGTCAATCCCATCAGTGTCTCAAGTTACGTACTAGGGTGAGGTTTTACCTCATGTCCCGAAAATCATAAAACCATAATCTGTAACTCAAACTGTAAAAACAATTCCTGAAATACGGTTCTTTTCAGAAACATTTGAAATCTTTCTTTAAAACATTTGAAATTGTTGAAAACATTGTTATCGTTTGCTCATCTGATGAAAACTTAAACACACACACATATACATGCACATGCAAATGTGCATTTCTCATGCTTCCCTCTACTCTAGCCATGATTTCCTCTATAACGACCTTACAAACTACATGCTCAAATATTAACAAGATGCTTGTTCAAATCAAAACATGCTATATTTATGTTACATTCATACATATCTATAGATATGCACACATTTAACCAACATAACTTAACTTACCTCTATAACTTACCATCCTGATGGCCCACAAACCATATGTTGATATTGCGTAAATTATATTCATACACACATTCAAAGTTATTCTACTACATCAATCATCAAACGTAAACGAGTTCTAATAACTTAGTTCTTAAACTGATTCGCTATTTTCTAACTATCTACTGGTACTCATGAATCTCATGACGTAATCTTTTATACATTCTCAAAGTATGCATATATTGCTCAATCAGGCCCTTATCTCATTACATACTTGTATCCTTACTCATGTTGCCAGTATTTTTTTTATGTAATGCATAATTACAAGCTTTTCTTTATAACACAAGTCCATATACGTTTTTCTCACTTATAACTCTAATCCATACCCTAGGGTGTAGTTTTCTACATCCCCCAAACCCAGGTCTAATTAAATTATATTTATGAATATGGCATCATTCACATGCTCCATCTATATACATATATATACTGGTCTATACCTACGCATGTTTCTCTTTGCTTCTGAATACCTCTGTTTATGTTTAACTTATATCTCTACTTATAATTGTTTGCTCTTATCTATATCTGTATACCAATTCACTAGCTTCTTTCTTCTACGATCATCTTTATACATATACTAGTTTCATACATATGAGTATATATAATCTTTATTACAGTACCACTTTCATACAACGATGACTTCTTAAGAAATCAAAGCATAAATTACTTACCTGGCTAAACGAATGCCCAAGGTCCGGGTCCGATCTGCCAAAACAAATCACAATATCTGTCAGAACCGCTATTTGCGGAACTTACAACTTACTTAACATCGCCGCCGGCCACCCACGGTTGCATGGTGGCCGGGCGCTCCCTCGCCGACCATCGCGCCGGCCGGCGGTGGCCTGGAAGTGGCCGGCGCGAGCCACGCAAGGGGGGGACGCATTTGGGGGTGATGGGCCGAAATTGGGATGTTTGGAAACTTCGCTTCTTTTGCAATTCTTCAAAACTATGGGGTTATATATACTCAGCTGGGAAAATATCAAAATGGTCCCCGCGTAATTGCTAATACGTGGTAATTCACAATTTTGAGGTCTTTCTAGTGAAAATTTGGAAAAGTGTTCAACACGAAAGTTGTTCGTCTCGGAAAAACGAGTCCGCTAGTTCAAGAATCAACTAAATCGGAGTTCGTTTGCTAATTCTGTGGTCAAAATAGTAAACTTTATGCGTTTTACGAAAATCGCGTAACCGGCTTTTGATCCTCCGCGTTTTCCAACGCGACAAAAATTCATAATCTATTATCCCAACCCATAAGATATCACTTAAACTCTTATTCTTCATCACCATCATGCTCAGAGACTAAAACAGACGTCTGGGAATCTTCTAGAACAATCCCGGAATTCTGGGATGTTACATATCATATGATCACGTGCTAGGCCTGGGGCTGGAATTGTGTCTGCCCCGTACGAAGCACATGTCGGATGTATGGTGACTAGTCTCTATAATCGGATAAACTGATCTTGTTATTTTATCCCGATAGCTGCAGCATTTAAGAGTACTAATACCGTATCCTAGGTGACCATCATCTCCACTAAGACTGAAGTGATGCTTCCGTCTTGACATCACACCCAACACACTACGATTCTCAATATACCCAGTATTGGCGTACACAGAACCTGTTAAAGCCCTGGACGATCGGAACCAAAGTATATTGATTGTCGCAAGTATTAGCGGTGCAAGTGTCAGGTTAAGACTAAATACACCTAACCTGATTTCGGACTTCCATAGACATATAGTCATACTACCAATGGAACTCCGATGGGGTCTATCCAGAGCGAAGCTATTTCTCGTACCATCGGTGAAACACAACCTCCTATTACACTTGCATGAGTATCCTATACCCAAATATATGAGAACTATGTCGTTGTGCCCTCACAACGCGCACAAGTGCAATACTAGTCTTTTACGTACTTATCGATGTCAAATCTCGATAATACTCTGACTAGGGATATTTAATGATTTATCCTTCGTGGACTGATACTGTCTCATATCATTCTCTATCCAGGAACAAATAATAGGGACCTCTCATCATTTATACATCTAGGTGATCTAATCACAAATGATAAGAGTGCAATCTCCTTTTTCACATAGTTAATTTGTACAACAACACCATGATCTGTATAAATAGTGACGCTATGAGTCATAATTATCCAACAATTACAGTCTAGAGATATTAGAGTCGGTGAAGTTGACACCATAAGTCTTATACCATCGTTGTAAGTTTTTTTATTATAGTGAATTCGGATGGTAGCTATACTCAAAGTATTTTTTACTCTCGAGAGTCCGTCAACAAAATTGCTGGTGTGGATTCTTTTTATTGCTTTCATTTAGTTTCCACTGCATAGATTAAGGGTGCTTGGCGAGACATACCGACTGGCAACTGGTTGCCTCATCACTCTGAACATCATAATACATATATATATCATCACATATATACATACATACAGAAATCATATCATATTTATTCATTCCAATCATCGAGATAACATATCATATCATTTCATACATCTATACAACATATACTTCACTTGCATACATCATAGCCTGACACAACAAACACACATACTTACACATAGGCCCAAACTCATACAACATAATGATCGTTATGTTAATAATTGCTGATGGGTTCTCATCCCTCCAAAGCTTATCCTTGAAAGTAGGATCCTGAACTTGCAACACAAACACTGGAGAGTGGGGGGGTCAGATCTTTTTAAAACACATAGTGAATGAACACTGCAAACAACGTCAATATGATATTTCATATACATATATATATATACACACACAACACACAATATACAGATCGTAACATATACTAAGAATCATATATATATATATAGTCTAAAAAAATCTGATAACTTGTAACATGACAGAAGTCCATAACAAAAACCATAACACTATAATATGACAGATTATAGAGAATCGAAACATAGCTGGAGATCCGAAAACACATCAAGACTAAAAAATAAGTCAGAAATTCAAATTTCGTCAAAAGTTAGAAAATGGAGACATGACTTGTAAATACGTAAACTTGACTTGAAAACACATGTGCTGAATAAAGTTATTAAAAACTGACTGAGAATATCTTAACGTCGTCGGAACACATTACATAATTGATTAACGTCAACAGCAATAATAACTTGACTAAAAATTATATATCGTCAACTGAGATAAGAACATAATAGAATCAAAAAATGAAATAGCGTCAAAGAAACCATGACATATCAAAATACTAAATTATATCAAATAAAACGGGCATAACGTATATTAGAAAATAGAATCAAAATCAAAATTTCATCTTTTCTTTCAGATCAAAAACCAACAGGCTTTCATTGTCATGCCACATGCATCAGACCATACAATGTACGAACATGACCATGTCAACATAGGATAGCGGGCTGCTATTTTCTGATGGTCAAAACCTCATATTAAATCAAGTGCCACAAAGGATAAAAAAATCATAAGACTATCATAAGGTTCCGTGATCAAAATATATCGTCAAACATCTCCGTAAAAACATAATAAAAGTTTATAAAACACGAAAAATATGTATCAAGCACCGAGATAGAAACATATTATTTTCATATAATCAAAACTAGTTATTTGAAATTCCTGTTCTTCAAAATACTTTAAAACATAAGTAAAATTTCTCACTTACAGGAATGTTGTATAACATAAATTGAAAATCAGAAATTAACTTCAAAATTGATGAAAACATCAATGAAAAACACGTAAATTTAGCACATGGAAATACATAGCTGAAACATAATTAGAGATAAATTCAGGACTTCACATGAGTTGAAAATATGAAAAACATAAACTGATAAAATAATAAAAAACATAAACTGAAGACAGAAGACAGAAGACAGAAGTTAGAAACATAAGCTGAAATTATAAGCTCATAATGTAACTGAAGAACATAAACCAAAATATATACCAAATACATAACTGATAACGGAATTCAAATACGGAAACTGAAACTATTACTGAATCATTAAACATGATACGGAAGTTTCATTACGTATACTGAGAATATCACATATTGTATATGAAATAACCCGAAAATATAAGAGAAGGAATAATGTCCACTCACAACCTGACATCCAATGCCATCATGCCTGATTTTTACTGAAGAAGCTCTTGCGAGGAATATAATGAAATATTTTTTCAAGTAAAGTTAGCATGCTCGAACTAAGAATATTGAACATAGTCATGAATGTCATGATGTGTGTACATGTTGTATATATGCTAACATTACTGACGTGATTAACTTAAGATGTTTACATAACATCCTAAGCTATACAGACATGATGTTTAACTTAACTGAATTGTTAATGCACATGAAGTGACATACTCATGACGTGACATGCTGAAAAAGGACATTTCAACATAACTGATTTAGCCATTTGAAATGCCCCAAAATATGTCTATGAACCAAAATACCAAATTCAGCCTCACCATAACACCATGCACATACTAATTTTCCAACATCAACACTTACAATATCAAACTAGGATCATATCTATCCACACACTTAGATATAAACTCATGGACAACATAAACATGTATCATTTTAATAACATTTAAAATTAACTTTAAGCTTATCTACATTGCCTAAAGCATAACCATCAACATAACATTAAACCTTCTTAATACCCACACCATTGGGGCTACACACACAAAAAAATATATCGCCATCATGCATGCGCATCTAATCACTATGAGCATACCAAAACCCATGCCTCCATTTTCATTATAATCATTCACAGCACTAAAAAAAAAAAAAAATCAAAACATGCTCATTTACATCACTTTTTAATTTCGGTCAAGCCCCCACCATAGAATATCATGCTAATTCATCATTCTTACAATAATTTTATACATTAAAATACCCTAAACCATGTCTATATCACCATCATCAACACATACAAAAACTGTCCCCCCTTAGTGTATATTCGGCCAAGGCTTCCTATTTGGGAAAAATTATGTATTCATATCAATTGATGTCTAAATCATATTATTATGTCATGAAATACATGAATAAATATTCTAGCAAGCTAAATTATGCTAAATGAATCAATTAAAAATCTAGGGTTCATGGATTTTGAATTTGGGGGAGTGCAAATGCATTTTTGAATTCAAGATTAGATGAAAGAATGACTTATGAGAGCTTACATGCATGAAGATGAGCTTGGAGACACCATTTTCCATTGTTCTTTGGACGTAAAATGGAGAAGCAAGAGAAGTGTGTATCATTTTCTAGAGAAAACGTAGAAAGAAGCTGATAAAGATGAGTGAACAAGGCTATATTATATAGTGTGAGACATATTCTTAAGATTAAAATAATATTAATCATTTAGCACACATTAAATGAGGGGTAAATTTTTAATAATGCTAAGATGGAAAATTAGTCAACATAAAAGTTGTAGGTGTCGGTCTAGGCTTTCCGACGATATAGAGATCACTGAAAACAGACGTTGATAGTAAATGTTAAGGCTAAAATATTACAAGCTGTCCAAATTCATTTTACGGACATGAAGAGTATGGAAACTGGAAATTTTACCCGAGCCTCCGGGGGAAATCCTAATGCATCTAACCCATAATCACATGATTATATGCATGATGATGTGTCATGCATGACTAATTATCTGTACTGTACATGCCGTAAATAACAAAGTGTTATATTATTCCCCTCTAAAATATGATTCATCCTCGAATCCTAACCTAAACTATATCATGTATCATCTGTACTGAATACAACTCTATCTAATGAGTCAAAAAACTTACTTAAAGTCTACGAAACCACAACATTCCAGTCGTTACACCTAAACCTTCACTATGATACCAAATCTATAACATCCCGCCAGAGGCGAGAGGTTACCGGCAGACAATTGGTTGTCTCATCACTCTCAGCTTCAGAACACATATATATCATCATATGCATACATACAAAAACAATATCATATTCATTCATTCCAATCATCCAGATAACATATCATGTTATACATACATCCATACAGTACATACGTCACTTGTATACATAAGGTTATACCATTGTTTTCTAAAATATCATAGATCCATTTTCTTATAATTATACTCTTTAATCATTGTGAGTCAATTATATTTCATCGGAGTATAAAGGGTTGTACCTATTACATAAAATTTTCACTATTTATGATTAATTTTTTTCAAAACAAAAATTATCTCTGAACCACTTTAAGTTTGAGGGAAATACATATAGCCATCATGGATTTTGGACAATGACATTGTACCATATTCAGTTTCTATTTTGTATCAATGAATCATTTTTCTATTAATGCTGTTAAGTGAATGATGACGTTGGAAGGATATTTTTATCAAATCATTATATTATAGTGGCTCATTGATACAAAATAGATTGGTAATAAGGTGTATTGACATTATCACAATTCATTGATGGTGCAGAGATAATATCTAAGAAAATAAAATAATAATTAATAATAATAATAATAATAATTTTTAATGTAAAAAAAATCATATAATTATATATAATAATTCATATAATTATTAAATTGAAATCACATAAAATTTAACATTTCAAACATTTCATTTTTTGTGATAGCATGAGAACTATTTTAATTATGATATTTCTAATAGATGGTTGTGGGAAGTTATGGCGGGGCTGTTGGTGGTAGAGTGAGGTAGTGGGATCTAGACGTGCGTTTGTGTGGTGACTTAGAGGAAGCTGAGAAGCGAACATGTGAATTTAGTAGGATCTCATCTGCCATTATCTTATGATAGTTTTTCTCTATTGTGAGCAATTTCACTTAATACTTTATAATGGAAACTAAATTCCTCATTGAAGATTTTCTAGAGAGTTTATGCTGTATGATTTCGCTACCTTGTTAATACTAAATCATGTTGTATATATTTTTTGACATTATGAAAGAATCATTCCATTATTGAGTATTATTATTATTATTGTTGGTGTTAAATTTATTATTTATTTTCAGATATTATCTATGCACCACCAAATAATTGTGATAATATCAATACGTCTCTAAATATTTCAATTTTATATTGATGAGCCACCATAATATAGTGATTTGATAAAAATATCATTCTGACATCATCATCCACTTAACGCCGTTAACGAAAAAATGGTTTATTAATACAAAACAAAAACCAGAGGTGGTGCAGTATTGATTGGTGAAATCACACACATAATACAAGTGCACGTATCGCTTAAGTAGTATAAAATATATCGATCCCACAAGGACTTAATACCTAAGCTATTAATTTATTGAAGTTAAATTTCTACAAGTGTCTAAAAATTGATTGTTGTTTGGTTAGTGATTTTAACTAACGACAAGTAATTAAAACAATGTGAAAGTAAATTCTAAAAAGTAATTAATATTATGAAACTATCTAGGTTGTGAATCATTCCAATATTCTTCTAAAGATGAAGCGACTATCTTAAGTTTGTGTAATATGTCAGTTTATTAACCCGAAACATGAAGATATGCAAAAGCCTCTGTCGATGGTCAGATGTAAACACCCAAAGTAACCCAATTAACTATAAGCCTATGTTAACTAAGAAACTATGAATTTATTAAGATTAAGTTCCAATTATGGCTACTCACGCCTAACAGGTATATGTCATGGAAGTCTAGAAGGTGAATGTGAGATCGTGAGCTATTGAGGCTAAGGCTGAAACCTAAAATCCATTTTCCAAGTTCATTTTAAATTTACCAAATCAATCTTATTAGTAGCGAATTAATAAGAAGCATTAAGAACTAGACTCAATAAACAAGCCTTAAACTTGTGAATATTCTGCTTCATCACTTCCCTAAATTAAAAATAAAATATTGAGGGTTAGAGGATCCATCTTTAATATTTCAAATTTAGAAATCTCTCTTATTATAATGTATAAATTTGCATTATATTACCAACTGACCATATAGACGGTATCCTGATTAAGTCATGTTTTAATTAATTCCAACGCATCATAAAAGCGGTATCCAATTAAGTCAGGTTAAAATTAATTTAATTAAGTCCAACCGATCATAAAGGTGGTATCCAATTAAGTCAGATTTTAAGATAATTTATATATTATAAATTAAGGGAGATTATTTTAAATTATCCATATTAAGGGTTTCACCCTTCCCTCAGAGGAAATTAATACAAAACATAAAACAAAGATAAAACAAACAAACTATTATTACTACTAATAATAAAAATATATTACTATAAATATATACAAACAATATACAATCATAGGTTCCATATTAAGAAAGCTAAGGAAAGTATGAATTTTCTAAATGAAATCAACTTCAATTTATAGGCAAAATTCAGGCTTGCTCGTCGCGCCGCAGAGGGCTTTGCTTGTCGTGGCACATATTTATCGGTGCGTCGCGACGTAGAAGGTCATGCGCGTCGCGATACAGGGAACTGTGATGATGTAGCGATGATGCAAGTGATGACGCATGTCAGTAGCTGAATTATTATGTCGGCAGGTTGCATAATTGAGGTGCGTCGCGATGTAGAAAGTGTGACGCGTGAATAGTAAGTTTCCCATTTTGCCATTTTGGTCCATTTTTCGTTGTTTTAGCCCAAGTTAATTTCATTAAGTCCTAAAACTTTATTTATCTGTAAAAAAATAAAAATACATCAAAACATTCATAAAACTCGAGAAATCATACAAAATATTAGGTCAAAAGGGCAGTAAATATTGATATATTTTCTGCTAATCACACCCCGAAACCTAACATTTTGCTAGTCCTCGAGCAAAACGAAAAAAATGAAATAGAAAATTAAAACTAAATTATTCTAAGCTACTTTCATAGGGATCACGGTTGCATTTAGCGTATGCAACAAGCCTTTAAACCCTTATGTGTCCCTAATAGATGAATTATAGTCTCGTGAGGGCTTACATCGACGATACCCACAAACGTCAATTACATACATATGCAATCACACATAAAAACAAAAGAAATAAATAAAATAAAATAAAATAATTGTTGTATATGCAATGTCCTTAGAGAATGTTTAGCAATAAAGTTAAATGAACCTTCAAAATGCACACTATAATTAGAATCCATTCATTTGAACAAAGTATTTAAATCAGACTCTAAGTGTACGTGTGAATAGTTCAAACAGCTTCAATTCTAAGTTATTAACTAGGTGAGTTGTCTCAATTCTCATAGTTGATGAGTCAAACCAACCTGACTATCTATCAATTGTTATGCCTGCTACAATATGCGTTAAGTGAGGTATGGTTTTTTGAAGCTTTACCGTTTGACACAAACGATCACTTTTTACTGAGGCAAGATGTCTGGTTACTGAGTATAAACTTATTTATTAACGAACTCAAGTCGTACCGTTTGACACGAACAATCACTGCTGGCCAGACAAGAGGTCGGGTTACTAAGTAAAAGCTTGGTCAGTTTTTTATTCGTCATCATTCATTTTTTTATATCATCATCATACCACACATCATAAATAAATGTAGACAAACATATATTCAGGAAAACGACCATTCATCATCCACCGATTATTTCAACTAGTCACTTTGTCAATTCCTTATTATCTAACTGCTACATATCTATTTTTTAGTGGATATGAGTTTAACCTAGATATTATGCTCAAAGTATAGGATAAAAATGAAACTAGCATTTATCGTTTCCAAAACTTTTTACTAAAATAAACAATGTCATAATTAGACTATATTTTTTTTTGGCATTTTTGAATAGCATGCAAAAAATTCAAACATGCAAAACATGTAAGACACACACATGCATGAAATAAAAAATACATGAAAGAAAAAAATGGAGAAAATTGATGAAAATAAACAACCTTATACCCCCCAAATCTAAACCTAGCATTGTCCCCAATGCGTTACAGAACCCAAAAAAAAGGGTAAGGGAACAATGTTACTGTGGTTTAATCATTCCTCAGCCCCATCGTCATCCTTACCGATGTCCTTTGGATAGGCTGGAAATTGATCATCACTCAATCCCTGATGGTGTGTAATTTTTTGAAGCAGTTGAGCAATGTAATCGACACGAGATTTCAACCCGCTCTACGCTTTATGACATGGAGCGAGGTCGCGATGGTTACAGCATGGGTTGAGGTTACTGTTACGGTGTTACATGTGTCGAGGAGGAACTGGCCTGTGCTGGCCTCTCTGCTTGAAGTTGCTATATGATTCTTGTTGATAATGTAGTAGTGGGCTGTATCGTTTCTTCCTTTGGATCGATGAGCACTCTGGCCAGCGTGCATAGGTTTGTAATTAAGCTGTAGTACAGTAGGCCAGTTTGACCAGAACGTGCTACCCGAACAATATTATTTGATATCAGCCATCATATATCAATAATATGTCCCTCCAATAGAGATTACAATAATATTATCCGTTCTTTGGTTACATTGGTGATATGGGTGCCTGGCAGTAATATGCAGGTAAGGAAATGAAACCAAACCCTGACATCTGGCTTAAGATATCGTGAGCTCATCTTCAAATATTCCTCACTGCTATTCATATCCCAAAAAAATCAGGGAAGCAAAGTGTTTGTGTTAGATGAGCATTGTCCAGATGCTCCATTACTGAAGTCTATTCATCTATCTCCATATTAGGTAATCCATAATACCGGTTAATTGTGGATCTATCAAATGTCACATGTTGGCCTCTCACTATCACCTGGTACGCCTGATGCTCGTAAGCATTGGCATAAAACTCACAAACTACAGGTATACATACTGAGATAGGCTGCTAGTAAAACTTATGCCAGTGCTAGGTGGCGATAATACTATCAATCTGGGGGAACTGCTCGGGGTCAATATCAAAACCCCTCTCCATAATTGGGACTTTGTGTTCCATCTCATTTTCATATCGACACTCAGTGGCTACCGATAAAAATTTAGTGGCATCAAAACTCGACCTAGAAGCTGCTGAGGTTCGCGATCTCTTAGGTGCCATTGTGTTTTAAATTTTAAACTTTTGAAAAAAAAAGGGGTAGAGTTTCCCATAATTTTCAAGAATTCAAAATTTCACCAAAACACTAACACTTCACAATTGTTCCACAACTGTAAAAACTTCGCCCCCAATACTACAAATTCAACAACCACATCACAAAATTGCCACTACATAAACACTCAAAAGCCACACCCATGAATTTGCAATTTTAACACAAATCCTACCACACACAACAAATCACAAATTCGACAAAACTTAATAATTTCGCACAACCATAAAAATAAAATAAAAAATGAAACAAAAGTAGAAGAGGAAGAGAGAAACCTGGAGCTTTGAAAGTTGTATCCTAAATTCCTAGATGATTACGCACGCACAATGGGTGAGTCTGTTTTGTTCTTCAAATTCGAAGTTATCCACTCAAAAAGGGAGATGGTTGAGTTGGATGTGTGACTTGGCGATTTGAGGGAATGAGGAGTTTTGTGTTTAGAGGGTTGAAGAATGATTTGATGTAATTTGGGTGAGGGTTTTTGGCGAATTGAAGGACAGATTTTTGGAGGAAGTTGAGAGAAAATGAAGAAAATGGAGGTGAGATGTGAAGAAAATGAGTTGCGGCTATTGGTTTTAGACCTGCAATCATATACGCGTCATGACTCAGAGTGATGAGCATCGCGACGCGCAACCTTTAAAATTTGGGATCTTCACGTGTTAGGTTGGTGCGTCGTGACGTAATTTTTTTTTTTTTTTTTATTTTTTAATTTTTTGGAAAATACGAATCCTTTGAACATATCCATTAAGACGAGTGTCAAGAGTTGACTCCTTACTTTGCCATCTCTAATGAATTGAATTTTTATCTTCATGATTTTGTCAAACATTATTCTGTGATATCCCAATTTTTACTGGCCTGCTCTGTTTTAAGTGTTCCGTCTATATTTTTCCCTGTAAACACAACACGTAAAATTAAAAACTCTACAATATGTGTACATAAAATACGAATAATAAAAATAACAATAAAATAAAAAATTACATGGGTTGCCTCCATGCTAGCTCTAAATTTATCATCTTCAGCCAGACGTGTCTAAAGTCCATCCGTCAAGGAGGTTTCAACGTGGTTTTGGATGTCCGATTGAGGATGATCCCATGTGTATTTCTCTTGAAGGGTATCTTCCAATGGTGAGGTGGCAAAAAGAATTTTGTTCGACTTAGTGCTCATGACACCTTAGTAAACGTTGAAGCTCATGTGGTTCCTAAAAGAAAAAAAATGAATCAGAAGGTCTCGTATGATGCTTGACTTTGAATGGTTGTGCCATTCTGTCAAGCTTATAGGCGGTGTCTTCAATATGTATTCCCCACTGCTGTGAAGGTTCCTCTTGTGTCATGAGATTTTCAACATAGTCATGCAATTGCTCATGTTTTTGCTCTGCATCTTGTTCTATTTTTCATCACAAATGTATTTCAGCATTTCATCTTTCATATATTCATTTGTCATTTGTAAAATACATGCTCCATAAGTGTCAATCTGAGGATGTAAAAGTATGTCTGATTATAAGCCTTTATCCTCTATGGTTAGTTTGAATGGTTCGAGTAGCTCTTCTACTTGTAAGTCTTCACAGATGTAGTCAGTGACTAAAGAATGATCCAGATCAAATTGAAACTCTGCTTGTTCGGGCTCATGAACTGACACCTTTGATTCTTGATACTGCTCAGCCTCTTCCCATGTTAAGATGTCATCATGAAATCTTTGGTACTCGAAGGCTTCATCTGTTAGTGTTCCTAGAACATGCCAATGATCTATTAAGCAAGATTATATGTGAATTTAATCATTATAAGGTGCAGAATTACTTACAATGATCGGTTTGGATTTTCAAAAATTTGAGTTGAGATATCCAAGCTCCAAGCTTTGAGTGTTGATTCCCAGCTTTGAGTGAGCTTCCCTATTACCTTAGAAGACTCATTTTAGTGCTAGCTTGTTTGATCTTGCCACAAAATCAAAGAGAGAGAGGAAGAAGCTCACGCCCACTTTAGGGTTTCAAGCTTTGAGTTTTGTGTGTTGTGTGTTTGGATGAGAGAGAGATGAGTTTTTAGTAAAAGGCTTTAACCCTTTTCACCTAAAACAATGTTGTTGGTCTTGGTTTTACTTAAACCAAAACTAAGTGGTTGGAAAGTGAGTGATTTTGACATAAATGCCAACCACTACCCCAACCACCACATGTGAAGTGGGCCCCACTTTTGAATTCAAAATTCAAATGGTTTCTACGAATGTTTGCCGCGGCTCGGATTCATTTAATCCGATTAAATGAATTTTCGTCGCTAAATAATTAAATCTAATTTAATTAAATAATGACACTTCGTAAATATATTACGAATGCCGTTTACGAATTAATTCTAAATTAATCCGTTCGTTCGTATTAAAGTCTGACTTTAATTTCGTATTAAATCTAATTCCAATTAATATATCTGATATATTAATTTTAGCCCATATAAATAAATTAAATAGAAAAATCTAATTTGACTATTAAATTTATTTTACTGATTAATTCTAAATTAATCGTGTTCTCTCTCTTCCGAACCCATTTTATCCCAGATTAAATAATGCCTCAATTAATCTCAGATTAATTTTCTCTCTATTAATTAATCACAGATTAATTCTAATTCGAGTCAACTGTCATCGGTGAATCTTTGGGAAGCGACCCAAGAGACCCCTGGATATATTGGCAGTAAATCCGGTTATCGGACTATCCGATTAAGTGCGTACCTCGTACTACGTGCTTACTGACTTACAAGACATGATTGGCTTCTAGCAAAGCATCGTGCCTACCCAATTCGCCAGAAATATTCTTAATGGAATATACAATCTTTATCAGGCGTAATATACATAGTATTGCGTATAGTGATCCAGTATCGGATGTCACATGCATGGCCTGGAGCTGGAGCAGTGTCTGGCCCGTATGAAGCATATATCGGATTACAAACAACTAGTCTCTTTAATCGGATAATCATGACGTTGTCACATTATCCCGATGGTTGCAACACATTAGAGTACCAGTTCTGTATCCCCGCGTGATTATCATCTTCATATGACTGAAGTGATACTTCCATCTTGACATCACATCCAATACTCTACGATTCTCAATAAGCCCAGAAGAGGTGTACACAGAACCTGTTAAAGTCCCGAACGACCAAAACTAAAGATAATGATCGTCGCAAGTATTAGCGATGCAAGTTTCAGGTTAAGACCAAATACACCTACCCTGAATCAGATTCCCATAGACACATTGTCATACAACCAATGGGATTCTATGGGGTCTATCCGGAGCGAAGTTGTTTCCGTACCATCTAGGGATGAGCAAAACCGGTTTCGGTTCCGGTTCCAAATGGAACCGGAACCTACCCAATTAAACAGGGTACCCTATTATTCGGTTCCAATCTGGTTCCGGTTCGGTTCCGGGCCGGTTCCGAATTACCCTATTTTAAAATATTTTAATGAAAACTACATTCCAATACGAGTCCGTAGGAAAAAAACGGGGACCAAATCGGAGTGCGGAAGCTCAAGAACGAAAAAAAATGAAGTTTTTTAATTGATATTGCATTTTTGTGATTAAAAAAATGAATAAAGAGGAAGTGAGCAAATTAACATGTGCATAGCAGTAACTAAAAAACTAGAGAGTCGGCCTACTCATACAGAAGTTAGCTTAAAGACTAATGATAGGTCCTCAAGTATAAGCTTAAACTTTTTATCCTAAAGGTAATTAACATGATATCAAAACCAAGTTTGACCATTTAGTCTTATGTTTGAATCACCTCATTCTACTAGTTAATTAAATGATAAGAACTTCATATACAGACTCTAAGATTTGTACACAAGTTTTGGTTTCATAATCCCAAATCGGTTCCATGGTCCGGTTCCGGTTCCTTTATTTTTGGAACCGGAACCTACCCGATTACAACCGGTTCCGGTTCCAAACCCGAAAAACCGGTCCGGTTCCAACCGGTTCCGGGTAGACCCGGAACCGTTGCTCACCCCTAGTACCATCGGTAAACACAATCTCCTATCACACTTGCATAAGCATTTAATACTTAATTATATGAGAACTATGCCGTTATGCTCCCACAACGCGCACAAGTGCAATACTAGTCTATTTCGCTTTATCGATGTCCAATCTTGATAATACTACGACTAGGGATGTTTAATGATTAAACTTTAGTGGATTAATACTGTCTCATATCTTATAATCTGAAACTAATCATAAGGACTTTTATCACTTTATATTTAAGTAATCCAATTACAAAATGATAAAATAGAAATTTCCATAGTCACGTAGTTAATTTGTACAAAAACCATAATGTCTTTTATAAATAGTGACGCTATGGGTCATAATTGTCTAACAAATCTTTGGAAAGCGACCCAAGAGACCCCTTGATACGTTGGCAGTAATTCCGGTTATCAGACTATCCGATTAAGTGAATACCTCGTACCACATGCTTACCGACTTACAAGACATGGTTGACTTCTAGTAAAACACCATGCCTACCCAATTATCTAGAAATATTCTTAATGAAATATACAATCTTTGTCAGGCGTAGTATACATAGTATTGCGTATAGCGATCCAGTATCGGATGTCACATGCAAGGCCTGGGGCTGGAGCAGTGTCTGCCCCGTACGAATCATATATCGGATCACAAGCAACTAGTTTCTTTAATCGGATAATCATGAGGTTGTCACATGATCCCGATGGTTGCAACACATTAGAGTACCAGTTCTGTATCACTGCGTGATCATCATCTTCATATGAATGAAGTGATACTTCCATCTTGACATCACATCCAATACTCTACGATTCTCAATAAACCCAGATGAGGCGTACACAGAACCTGTTAAAGTCTCGGGCAACCAAAACTAAAGCGTATTGATTGTCGCAAGTATTAGCGATACAAGTCTCAAGTTAAGACCAAATATACCTACCCTAAATCGGATTCCCATAGACACATAGTCATACTACCAATGGGATTCCGAGGGGTCTATCCGGAGCGAAGCTGTTCCCGTACCATCGGTAAACACAACCTCATATCATACTTGCATAAGTATCCAATACTTAAATATATGAGAACTATTCCGTTATGCTCCCACAATGCGCACAAGTGCAATACTAGTATATTCCGCATTATCGATGTCAGTCTCGATAATACTACGACTATGGATATTTAATGATTAAACCTTAGTGGATTGATACTATCTCATATCTTATAATCAGGAACTAATCATAAGGACTTTTATCATTTATATATTCAAGTAATCTAATTACAAAATGATAAAATATCAATTTTCTTTGTCACATAATTAATTCGTACAAAAACCACAATGTCTTTTACAAATAGTGACGTTATAGGTCATAATTGTCTAACATCATTAGTGTCATCTAAAATTACTCCATGGTTTTCTATTAATTATCTCATTTGATATGTCATTCTCCGTATGGATGCCGCTTGACTCTGAAAGTGTGTATTAAATTTAGCTTCCCATTTATTGAACTTGTCAGCCATCCGTTTGTTGTATGTCTCGAGCATGTAAATCAATTATTCTTCCTTTGATGGTTCTGGTTCTGGGGGAAGATCGTAGATTGATGGTGGATAAGATAGAGAATAAAATTTGGTGAAATATGTGGGTTCTGTGTATGAAGGTCCCTAATAACTCTGCCACCCCGGATTGTAGTTGTACATGCATTGATCGCTCTGGTGATCACCATCACATATTTCAAATCTTTGTATTGTGTTATGAAATGGTTGAGCAAATATTGTGTTATTTCTCTCTGACATCCACTGATAGTTGTTGGGTTGGACAACAGGCCTCAGAAAATCGAACTGCGTCTCCCTAATATGGGGTGTATCTTCACCTCTTAAAGTTCATAATGCTTCAATTATCCAATAGTGATCCATTTTCAACCACCTGAAAATAAAACAAAGAAATAAAAATTACGAATAAAAGTAAAGAAAATTAGATACAAGTAAAATAGATAGCTTCAAAATTAATAGTGCAAGAAAAATAAGTCTTCAGCAATGGCGCCAAAAACTTTATCAGGTGAAATCACACACGTAACACAAGTGCACGTATTACTTAAGTAGTATAAAATGTATCGATCCCACCAGGACTTAATACCTAAGCTATTAATTTATTGAAGTTAAATTTCTATAAGTATCTAAAAAATTCTTATTATTTGGTTGATGATTTTAACTAACGACAAGTAATTAAAACAATGTGAAAGTAAATTCTGAAAAGTAATTAATATTATGAAATTATATAGGGTTGTAAATCCTTCCAATATTCTTCTAAAGATAAAGTGACATCTTATGTTTGTGTAATATGTCAGTTTATTAACCTGGAACACGAAGATATGCAAAAGCCTCTGTTGATGGTCAGATGCAAACACCAAAAGTAACTCAATTAACTATATGTCTATGTTAACCAAGAAACTCTGAATTCATTAAGATTAAGTTCCAATTATAGCTACTCACGCCCGACAGGTATATGCCTACCATGGAAGAAAATCTCTAAGTTGAATGTGAGATCGTGAGCTATTGAGGTTAAGGCTGAAACCTAAAATCAATTTTCCAAGTTCATTTTAAGTTTAACAAATCAATCTTATTAGTGGCCAATTAATAAGAAGTATTAAGAGCTAGTTTCAATAAACAAGTCAAAGCTAGACTCAATAAACAAGTCAAACATCACACATATATAAAGAAAATCAATTATTAAACTTGTGAATATTGTGCTTCATCACATCCCTAGATTAAAAATAAAATATTGGGGGTTAGAAGATCCACCTTTAATATTCCAAATCTAGAAATCTATTTATTATAATGTATAATTTGCATTATATTATCAACCGACCATATAGGCGGTATCCTGATTAAGTCATGTTTTAATTAATTCCAAAGGATCATAAAAGCGGTATCCAATTAAGTCAGGTTAAAGTTAATTTAATTAAGTCTAACCGACCATAAAGGTGGTATCCAATTAAGTCAGGTTTTAAGATAATTTATATATTATAAATTAATGGATATTAACCTAAATTATCCATATTAAGGGTTTCACCATTCCTCAATCTGAAATTAATTACAAAACATAAAAGAAAGATAAAACAAACAAACTATTATTACTACTAATAATAAAAAATACATTAGTATAAATATATACAAACAATATACAATCATCAGTTCCTTATTAAGAAAACTAAGGAAAGTATGAATTTTCTAAATGAAATCAGCTTCAATTTATAGGCAAAATTTGGGCTTGCGCTTCGCGCTGCAGAGGGCTTTGTGCGTCGCGACGCGCTTTGATTGTTGACACGTGTACGCGGCTTACTGAGATGTTGACATGTGTCACGCATTTGACGGTGCGTCCTGACGCAGAAGATCATGCCATCGCGACGCGGAGAACAGTGATAATGCGTGTCGGTAGCTAAATTATTGTTTCGACAGGCTACATAATTGAGGCGCGTCGCGACGCAGAGAAGTGTGCATGACGCGACGGCGTGAACAGTAAAGTTCTCATTTTACCTTTTTTATCCGTTTTTCATCGTTTTAGCCCCAAGTTGATTTCATTGAGTCCTAAAACTTTATTTAACTACAAAACAAATAAAAACGTTCATAAAACCCGAGAACCCATACAAAATATTAGTCCAGAATGGCGGTAAATATGATATTTCGCTCATCAAGTGTCATCGTTAGAAATTCGTGGTGGCTACATTTATTTTTCCAAACCTGAAATGGTTCAGAGATAATTTCACTTTCTAAAATTCAAACTCGGATCAAATGGGTAACAAGTTAATATTTCACGACCTTTCATATTTAGACTTCCAAAATTATTTGAAGAAAATTAAGTCAAAGAGAAACTTCCAGTTTCAACCAATATTTTAAAACTTGGCCTGGTCCCTCGACCCGGGATAGGGAAAAAGTCAAGGGTCACATGTATGATGGGTCGATCCGGGACCGTTGGAGAATAATGACAAAAGAAACAAAAATGACCATTATCCCACATCAGTTAGTTCAAAAAGCAAGAGCCAAATTTCACTATAAAAATGATCTTTTGTAATCAAAATTAGATTAGGGACGCGCCCTTATCCCACATCGGTTAGTTCAAGAAAGCAAGAGTCAAATTTCATTGTAAAAATTATCGGTGCCAAAAGAAAATTTGAAGATAATTGGGTCTAAATGGCTTGTATTATTTGAGCCTGAAATGATTCATATTTAATTATTTTTTATTAGTTCAGAAACCCATCAAATCCGGACCGAGTCATCGGTTTGCCGATTGAACCAGTCAAGTTTATGGATTCAGAATCGAGTTAATTTAAAACTAATTATTTGAATCATCCAGATTATAATTTAAATCGAATCACAATTTTACCGATCGGACTGATCGATCTGATCTGGATTTTAAAATATCGGTTTCAACTCATTTTTCGGCTCGCCACGAGTGACATCTAGGATCTTTCTTCCACAATTTGGATTTGCTCAAAGTGGAGACGTTCTTCCGTGTTATGCCCTTCTAGATGAATGAGACAGACACTCCATATTACTAAAAAGTTTGAATCTCACCAACCCCCATGGAGAGACCAATTTCTAATTTTGTTTCTACACATGCGTCACATACTAAATAACTTCACATTTGTCGCCACGTGGCTTGTCATTGCCAGGCGCAGGAGTTGATTTTTTGGAATAGTTATTTTCAAAATGATGCTATTGCTTGTATGTTGCGATAGCTCTAATTGATACTTAATCAAATGATTTCAATTTGTTGTAAAATAATAATATTATCAAATGATTTAATCTACACTTAAAATGAACCAAGCCTTTAATATTGAATAATCATGTAGGTCGGCTTAGTATAGGTGAAGTCTAGAACTAGCCAACCTTTGTATCTAATTGATTGGTAAAAAAAAGCCAGATTAAAGAATCACCTATATTGAAGTCTAGCCATCACACATTTTCTTTAACCGATTACCCGGCTGAGAGTTTAGTATTTGGCAATAACTATTTGAAATTTTGGCTAATTAAAAAAAAAAAAAAAAAAAGGCAAAAAAAGAAAAAAAAGAAAAAGAAAATTTAAATTTCTAGAGTTAAATACTATTAAATTCAAAATTTCAACTCAACACTATCAAATTTAATTTATTCAATACTTCAATCTCCCAACAATCTCTATAATATGATATTCAATAGTCTCAATAATTTATGCTATTCTATTAAACTATCTCAAATATCTAATTTCAACTTAAGCATATAATCAATATCTCAGAATATGCAACAAGTGTAAATTATATAAAATAGGGATTAAAGAGACTGTACACATGAGATTTTTACCTGGTTCGGCAATCCCACCTATATTCATATCTCAAACAACTTGCAAGAGAATTGACTGCACAATTGGCTTTCTGGATTCCAATGAAACTCTCACAATTCTACTTTTTCGACTCGAAGATGACCCAAATAGCATACGGGTGCCAATCAAATCTTTTACAATTCTTCTTTAAGGGATCAATGATGACACAAATATTTGATACAAAGAAAATGGAGAACAAAACTCTGACCAACATAAAAGCTCCTAAATGAGCATGTTCGTCAAATTAGGTGCCTCTATGGGCTTGATTATTAATTATGCCAGTGTGAGCTCAGATCAAAGAACGATTTGGAACAATTTAATCAAGAGAATGCACATTACTTTATAGTTGGCATTGAAAATCAGTCGTTATGATTGTTTTTGTTAAGTTCGGTCGACCTAAGATACATTATTCAATCGACTTAAGTGCTAATTTGGCATGTGAATATTGGAAGTAACAGTCAAAATTTAGGTAAGTTCAATCGGTCGAACTTTAGTCTTCGATCGATTGAAGTTACCAATTTGGTTAACTGACTGGTCCAATTTGGTGAACATTTTATGGGATTTCAAATTCCAAAAAATTATGTTTCGTATAATCGATTGAAGACCATTGCTAGGTCAACCGAAGTTCTCTAAATTATGAAAACCTTGCATTTTCGTCTCTATTTCAAAATTAAAAGAATACAACTACTTTAACCCAATTATTTTGAAATCAAATAAGGACTTTTTCATAAAAATCAAATGTTTATTTTAATATCGAAAAGCTTAAAAATAATTTTGACATTTGAGGTTAAAATAAATTTTTATCATTTTATGAAAATATATAATTTTATAAGTTATGCACATATAAAAATGATTTGAACTCTTATGTACTTATCATGCATAATCTTACTCTAAACAAGCATTACAAGAATATACAGAGATATACAGTAGACCAATCTTATATATCTTGTAGCTTATATTGAGCTGCACTTGATTTCTTTGATTTTGAGCGCGCGCTCTCTCTCCCTCTCTCTCTCTTTTTTAAATATTTGATATCCATGATATACTTGAAAGGGTGCATTTACCATTACAACATTGATACGTAGTTTGTTATCATCAAAATCAATATAAGATGTGAGACCTAAAAAATTAGCACAAATGTCTCAAAATTCGAAACGTTGCATCTTGATCTACACAACCGACTAAACGGTTGCATATAATTTTTGAATTTTATGTTACTAATAGTTATATTATCTTTGGATCTATATATATCTACTTTATATCGGTCAGACCAAACTTTGTACACATCCAAACTATTTAAAGATCATTTCTAAACATTTTTTGAGCTCTAACTTACTAGTATCCATAATCAAATTCAAAATTACTTGAATTTGAGTGTGGGAAACACTTATGGAAAGGGTGTGAGAGGTACACCATTAATGGTAAGAGTCCATTGATATTTAGAAGTCAAATGTAAGAGATCGAGACTTTAAGATATAAGGTGATCATTAGTCAAATACTCGAATTTATTGTGCTTGGAACCGTGGATGTAGGTTGGTTTATTGAACAAGCCAATCTTTATATCTATTTTTTTTAAAAAAAATGTACAAGATTGAATAATCACACCATTATAGGATTCCATCTCACGGAATCTTCACGGGAACGCTCCTCGCACATCGAAATTTATGCCTAGGCCTCGGGATCAGACTTTAAAATTTTCTCTCTCTTATTTTTAATAAATGAAAACAGCATCATTCATTATTAAAATAAATTCATTTGCATACTACATCATTCTCTACGCATATATCCTTACAATCGCCTACTAGCATTAGAGCAAATGAAACATGTCGCGTAATCATAGACCCCCAGAGTAAACATTTATCTGTCAATGTTTGTAAATGGATCAACCAGATTATCTGCATATGCTATTTGCACCATCTCCCTAATAATATGATTTCCTCTTTATATGCTTCACTCTCTTGTGGCTTTTTGTTCTCTGAAATTCTCCACTGCACCATTATTATCGTAATAAAGTGTGAGTTATTTATCCATATCTAAAACAATTTCTAGATCTCCCAAAACTTTATGAAATGACATTTTTTCTTAGCTGCTTTGCAAGCTGCTACATACTTAACCTCTATGGTGGAGTTAGCAATACAAGATTTCTTTATACTCATATAAAAGCTTTATCGCCTAGGGTGAATATTGATCCAGATGTTAATTTCCTAGAATTTACGTCCGTTTGAAAATCAGAATCTATATATCCTCTTAGGATCATATCCCTACAAGAATATACAAGTATATAGTTTCTCGTTCTCTTACGATACTTAAGAATGTGTTTCAAAACCAACCAATGATCTAATCATGAGTTAAACTGAAATCTAATGATTACTCCCACTGCATAACAAATGTCCGATCTTGTGTATATCATACATGAGACGACAAATTGTAGAGGCATATGAGTTATGTCTCATCTCCTAAATAGCTTGAGGTGTCTTAAGTTCGACAAATGAATTTCATATTGAAAAGACAAGTTGCCTTTCTTAGAATTTTGCATTCCAAATCGCACAAGAATATTGTTGATGTAGGATGTCTGAAACATAGCTAACAATCATCTCTTGTGATCCCGAATAATTTGGATCCCAAGTACATAACTTTTCTCTTCCAAATATTTTATTTGAAATTGGTTAGCTAGCTAAGATTTTACATTCGAAAATATTTTTATATCATTCCCAATAAGTAAAATATCATCGACATATAATAAGAGAAAAAACATTATCGTCAATGATACGCTTGCATACACAAAACTCATAGACATTTTGATCAAAGTCATAAGACTTGATCGTCTTATCAAATCTTATAATTCAAGATCGAGATGTCTGCTTTAGTCCATAAATGGACCTTTGTAGCTAGCAAACATTTTGCTCTTGACATTGGGTAATAAATTCCTCTAGTTTCACCATATAAATATTTATGAAGACTACTATTCAAGAATTCTGTCAACAACAGTTAATGACGTCCATCTTCCATATCTTATATTCATAATATATAAAAATGGATAGAATAGTGGTAATAGATTTAAGTATGACTACTGGTGAGAAAGTCTCTTCATAGTCGACTCTCTCTTTATAGGTATAACACTTAGCCACTAGCCTAACTTTGAAGGTTTATACCTTTCATATGTTTCTCTCTTCTTTATGTAGATTCACTTGCAACATATAAGTTTTACTCTATTAGATTGGTCTACAAGTTTCCAGACTGAGTTGCTCCATCTCAAGATTCATGGCTTTAGGTCATTCTTTTTTTAGCATGATCATCAATTACATTGCGATAACTCAATGGATCATCTACAGTATCACTGGAGGTGACAACTTATATCTCTCAATTCCTAGATAGTGATCAGGTTGTCACATAACTCTCCCACTGCGTTTAGGTGGTAGATTATCCTGATTTAACCATATTTGATGCTCAGATATCAAAGGTGTTATATTATTGTCATTAACTGTTGTTGGCAAAGTACTAGTCAAACTAGAAAATAGCTCCTCGAGTACCCTTCTACGAGGCTTCTCTAATATAGTTCTTTTCAAGAAATGTAGCATTTTTCAATATAAACACTTTGTTATAATCTAGACTATAGAAGAATCCACCATAGTCTCCTTAAGATAGCCTACAAATAGGCACACCTGTAAGCGAATTTCAATTTTATAGTATTGTTCTTCAATATGTGTGCTGGACACCCTCATGTATTAAGGATATACATTGATGTCTGTAATACATATCCTCAAAATAAATAGGTAATAAACTGTAACTAAATATTGATCTAATCATGTCTAGTAGGATATGATTTCTCCTTTCTGCAACACCAATCTACTGTGGTGTTCTAGGTACTGTGAGTTTGGATATTTTCTCATGCTCAACCAAGAATTCCTTGAATTCATTATTGAGGTATTTCTCTCAATAATCTGATCACAGAGTTTTAATTGTTTTACAGAATTGGTTTTCAACATCATTATGATACTATTTGAACCTTTTAAAGGTATGGTCTGACCTGTGCTGTATTAAGTAAACATTTACATATCTAGAATAATCGTCAATAAATATGATGAAGTATTCATAACCACCGAGTGGTGATTGACTTTTAGTTCTTTTCCAATAAAAGGTCTATGGTCATCTTAACTCTAGTTAAGAGTCATAGACTACTAAAGTGCTAACCTTTAACTAACTTAAAGATCTAGTTTTTACTAATTTATTTATTATGTTAAGGTTAATATCGCCAAGTCTAAGGTGCCACAATATGCGTTATCGTGAGAAATTTTTTTCCGTTTAGTTTTGAGTTTTTCAACCTTAAACATCTCAGTGTTGGGCAGTGAGTTATGCGTTGACAGTTTTAACACATACAAGTTTTTTTCTAATTTTCTCGTGCATATTGGTAATCCATTTCTTGAAATAATAACTATTATTATTCAATGAAATAGAAAAATTATCATGCAATTATTTTGAAAAATTCAAATTTCTGTGACAAAACAGGAATAAACGTGCTTTGTATAATGTTTTTTTTTTAAAAAAAACTATATTTGATAATTGAAAATTGAAAATTGGTAACTCCCACTACTCTTGCTGAAACATCATTCTCTGTCCTGACTCTCATGGTAAATTTACCTTCAGTAAAGTCTCTACATGAGTCAATTAGCTGTATCTTTAGCCTTCCCATTTTTTCCTTCATTTTCTGTGCAGATTTGGAAGATTTGACAACACTTTCCTCTATTCTAAGCTTACGCCGATCCATTAACATAGACTCATAAGAGGTGACCTCATTGAGCAATTGGGTAAGAGTGAAGGTCAACTTGTTCATAAAATAGTTGCTATTAGTTTGATCATCCTCAAGACGTGCTCTCAGACGGATGATCACTACTACCTTTTGCGGCCTCCTTGGCATGCGTTCCATAAGTTACACAATAAAAATAAGTTACAACTTTTTATTTATTCCTAACAAGGTTTTCTGGCCTTACATTCCAAAAACACTACAAATTAAAAGGTGAAAAAATTTTACGACCAATTATTTTTTAAAATAAATAAACATTTCATCAGATGAATTTATTTTATTATATAAAATTATATATTTCATGGCCACTTTTATAACACATAAATATTTTATTTTTCATGCATCTTTTATATTAAAAATAATCAAGCAATAATATCTCATTATTACAATTAAAAAGAAAAATTAGAGTACTTGTCAACGTGCTCGGATACCAATTGTAAGAGTCGATCTCACGAACTTTTCACAGGAAATCTCCTCTCGCAGCAGAATTAGTGCCTAAGCCTAGGGGTGTTCACGGGTCGGGTCGGGTCGGGTTTTTCGATTTTTTTTTTGACCCGATCGGGTCGGGTCACTCGGGTCACTTGACCCGAAACCCGAAATTCAAGCAGCTGACCCGCGCGGGTCGGGTCGCAACGGGTCGGGTCAAAAAATCGCGGGTCGGGTCGGGTCACCAAAATATATTAAAAATATAATATATATATTTTTTTGATACAAATTTTATGAGAAATGCATGTTGTTGCGATGGTTTAAGTGTTGGTTTATATCTTCTTAATCTCAAGTTCAATTTCCACTAATGTCATTTTATTTTTAAAATAAATTTAAGCTAAAATTTTGGATTTGGGCATGCTAGGAATCGAACTCAGGGCCCTTTGATGACCAAACAACCACTTTGCCACTCCAACTACAATTATTTCTTGTTAAAATTATAACATAACAAATATATAATATAATAAAATCGGGTCGGGTCAGACCCGACCTTTCTGTCATAAACCCATGACCCGATCCGAAATTTCGGGTCGGGTCAAAATTTTGCAAATTTTTTTATTAGACCCGCGCAGGTCGGGTCGGGTCGGGTCGCGGGTTGACCTGAACCTATATGAACACCCCTACCTAAGCCCATGGATCAGACTTGAAATAATTTTCTCTCTCTTTTTGCTATGGCCGAGAAGAACACTTTGATTAATGAAAACTATATCGTTTATATATTACAATAAATTCTGTTTACATATTACTGTTGGAAATTGTGATCGTGCACCATTCATTTTTTGTATGAATATTGATATTTATGCAATATAATTTTATTTTATCATGGTTATTTATTTATTTATTTATATGTTAAAACTCTTACTTTTATTTATATATTGTAAATCTAAGAGTTAGAGATTTCGAGTTACACTCGGAACCTTATATGAATTTAGTAAAGACCCGAGAGTTACAATATATGGTGATATAGTTGTAAGAGTTTCAAATGGTGTTGAGAAATATCACGCATTCTCTTAAATATAAATTATTCATGGTCTAGATATATTGACATGGGTCGGTCATTATATTGGTAAGACTAGTGCATTGTCTATATATGTAATGGACATATGATTTGTCTCAAACTGTGAGTTTAGCGAAAGTTCGTATATAAATGCAGATATTCATTAGTTGAATGAGTATTGAACAAACTCATAAACGATAACTAATAGATATTCCATAAAATTGTCAATATTTATCTTTTCAAGTTGAGTAGTTATTGTGGTCAGTGGTCTTGTGAGTGATCCTCTATGTCTGATACCATGCATGTCATAGACCTTTTATGGTCTGACCTCTGGATGACTGTTAGTTATAGACAGATGCTCATGAAAATCGGTGCGTGTTAATATGAGGGGATTCGTCAGTCCATATGGGTGGATTTTGTTTCCAGAAATTTTCAGAATATATCTGGAAATCTTTTGGTGAAAGTTCGTTGAAGAAATTATTTATTTAACATTATAAATAATATTGAAAAAGAATTTTGTATATATTATTTATTAATGGAATATAATTTTGAAAATTTATTTTTATATTGAGTAGATAAAGTTTTGACAGTAAATCTATAACCTTACTCAATTGGAGACGGTAATGACGAAGGGATTATACATTAGCTTTTTAACCTCGACTTGTATGGTTCGACGTGTCGTGTTGTTTTTTCATGATTTGTAGGTGGACAGGCCTTTATGAAATATGTGTACAAGTATATGAGATATTATGTATATATATATATATATATATATAAGTAACAACCGAACGTGTGCCTAGAGAGTTCTATTATATTGAGTTTACTCATTGAGCACTAGAGCGACCTTTCGTCAAATATTGACAAAATATTTTTTGGGTTTTTAGGATTAAATTATTTAATCCGATAATTCATGAGATGATTGAATTAATTATATTATATCAAGAGTTGATATAAGTTTATTGTCTAATAAATGTAAATTTGATTTACGTTAAATTAGTAATTATTTTGTGAATTAATTTAATTGTTAAATTAATAAAATATTAATTACTTAGCTTATACAATTAATTAATTAAAGTAAATTGGATTATTTAGTTAAAGTAACTAAATGATTCATAAAAGGTAACTAAGTTAGATTTATGCTAAAGTTGGTAGATTTAATTTTAACTATGGTTAAGTTGCTTTTTTTGAAACATGTGGTGTGGATTAAAGATGCTTTTAAATCATAGTTTATAATTAATTGCTTTGGTTGAGCTTTTCTTTATTTGATGATATAAAGCAAAAAAGCAAAAAATACTTACTACTTTTACCACCACACTGCCTTTGACAATAACAAGTTAACAAAAGCAAAAATTCTTCATTTTCTTGATCAAAAAATAAAGCTAAAATCTCACCAAAAATCACCCAATTAATTTTTCATGGACATGTAATTGTTCCTTAAGAGTTAAGGGTTGGTTATTGGTCTTAAGCTTGATTTTTCTCTAGCGTTCAAGTGTTGAAATTGGGGAAAAATTTTGGTTGCCACTCTTAAGTGATCAAACCACCTTTTGATCACCAAGACTCATTCTTGAGTTGCTTAATTTGGTGGAGTTTGAAGAAGTTCAAAGCTTGGTGGAATTTGAAGAAAGCTCAAAGCTTGGAAGATTTGGAAAAGCTTGAAGGAAAGGATCATTAGCAAAGCTTGTTGCTAAATTTAATTTGTAAATTTATTGTTAGTTTTGTTTATGATTATTGTTGAGAAAAATTATTGTGGATTTGTTGGATTAATTGGAAGTATGTAAGTGATGAATTATGAGCATTGAAGTGTATGATAATTGATATATAGTTGGTATATAAATTTTTGTATGCTTGGAGTATTTTTCAAGAGTTGGAAGTTATGTAATATGTTTGGAGTAATTTTGTAAGTGTTGGAAAATTATTTTGTTAGCTTGGATTAATTTTTCCAAGAGTTGGAAAATTAATTTATTGCTTGGATTGATTTATCAAGAGTTGATAAATGTATTTAAGTGTGTTGAAAATTTTAATTATGCTTATGGTAATTTTTGATGCATGGAAAATTGTTTTTAATGCATTGAAAAATTTGAGTTGATGAAAAGTTTTAAAACCTACTGTTAAGGAATGCCGGGAAAAAAATATTTATTCGCTCGGGATTTGATCTCGGGCGGGTTCCGCTGCGCTCGGTTTTGTCCGTTCCTCACACAACAATTACATCATACTCTGGGACATATATCCCAACAAGCAACAACTATATTGTATAAACAATCTAAAAACAACAAGAAACATAATTTGGGATGCTTCCATAATATAGAGCAAATATAAATAATTGGATGTATTCAATTTTCAAAAAAAAAGACATTTAATTAATTAGAATTATAAATTACTAAAATTCTATTCTAAAATAATTGGGTATAAATAATATAAACGAAATTTGAATTTGAATTACATTGGTAGTGGAGAGGACTTATGTTGTAATTAGACTATAACAAAAGAAATGATCATTGTTATTTAATACTACATTATTAATATACAAATATAAGTTTTACTCGAAACAAATTTTCTCACATTAGTTACACATTCAATTATCTTGAGTGAAATATCAAGACATTCACCATTCTCGACTTTTAAGCTAGTTTTTTTAGTACGAGTTATGCTCATGAACTTTTATATATTATTATTTATTAGAATTTTTTGCAGGAATGGACACACCTTACTTTATCACGTGACGAAGATTATACAGAAGACTAATATGCATGGGATAAAAGGATGATTAAAAAAATATCTTGAAATTAACTTTAGTAAGAGCATCTCCAATAAGGCTCTCTATATGGCTACTTATATTTATCCAAAAATGATATCATTTTTAATTTAGGGATTCATGTATGAGGATTTGTTCAAACAATACTCATATATATCTCAAATATAATATAAAACACTTTATGAAACACAAAAGGATTATTTGTAAATTTTCATCACTTAGACCAATCTTAATGAAAAATTCTGGTTTGACTTCTTGATCTTTGAAATTTGGTTTAATTATTATTATTGATATTATGGAGAAAATGGATGCATCACAACCTATTCAAATCATATTAGATGAACATAACTATGTTTTATGGGCACGAGCTATGTGTAGTTTTCCTAAGGGACGAAAACTATGACGTTATATTACTTAAGACATTGAAAAATATGTTCACACGACAGATGAACCTGAAGAGAAATTCACTGATTGATTAAACGATTGGGATAGCCGAAATCATAAGATTATCACATGGTTTAAAAACTCATATGTACCATTATCAGTCTTCAACTTGGGTGACTGCTACTGATGTGTCCCGCCAGGTAAGTCTGATGACGTCAGAAAGGCCAGGTGAGTAAAAATACATGCATGGTTTTGATAGACTTGATATTGACATACATGGCACAAGCCTACAAAAGTGGGGGCGATTGTAAACATTACATTTTTACGCATAACTTGATATGAATCTCATACAGAGGCACCACTTGAAAGTTTGGAAAGTTACGGGGTTAAATGTTGGAAGGGAAAGAAACTCTAGAGATTTCAGAAAATAGCCGAATCCAAGTCGGACATCACCTATATCCGGCTAGACCTCTTTCATACATAAACAGCAGACCAGACGTCACCTGTGCCTGAGTCATACCTCTCTCAGTCGGCGGGATATATATTGGAAATCTTAAATTTGGCCGGACATAATAAACTTGCTAGTTATCTGATACATTTGTTGGATTACGCCAAACTGCTAATGGATTTTCCTAAGGATTTAGTTTAAATTTAATTTCATTATTATCTTGTTAATCTGATTCCTATAAAAGTCAGTGAATGTAAATGAAGAGAGGCCGATGAGAGTTAACAAAGTGAGTTGAAGAGGGAGAGTTAACAGAGAGAACAAGAAGCGAGTTGAAAATAATAAGAACATAATGAAAGAAATAGAGAGTAAGTTCTGAAAGTCGGAAGAAAAAAATAGTGAGAATTCCCTTAAGTTTCCCCTCTTTTGGAGAGCGATTCAGCAAGCTACCCATTTTTCAGAGGCATTTTGAGAGGAAAATACAAGTATAATACAACATGAGTGCACCTTTATCATTATTTCCACTCATTCTCAATATTGTCCTAACACAATATGTCTTGTCCAACTTACTTCACAAACGGCCATACATACATAAGTAAAAACATATTCGGCCATATATAGTGGTTCCATGTTGGTATATAGGATGGAAACCATATGTAAATTCCATAGCTGATTTCGAATGGATGGTAATATAATCTACATTCGGGATATAACTCTACATCGAACTAGAAAATGATTATACAAAAGGCCGATATTACATAACTAATTTTTAATATTTTATGTTATTTATTTACTCTGTTATTATAATGTTAGGGTTGGTGCTCAGAGTGCCAATCCAGATCGTATTTATGTCTGATTCATAAATACGAGCAATTCCATTTTCTATAATATTACGTATTTTATGGTAGCACTTCTTGTCTTTTGTACACATATTCGACATAATTGCGATTAGATTTCTAATTATGATTAGATTGAAACTAAATATAGTTTAGTGATACATGTATATTAGACAAAGACCATAGGATTTACAAAGTAGTGGGTGGTAGTTACAACTTAGTTTGTAATTGACATTAGGAAGCGCACTATAAGATGTATATCCTTAAATAAAATTCATGGTCAAGATTTACTAACACGGGTCGGTTAGTAAAATCTGATGAGACCAGTACATGTCATATATCGTGACTTGATCCGATGGTTTATCCCAATGAACCATGAGTCTTCGGAGACTTGTATATACATGTAGGTGTTTATTTGATAAATATTGAACGACTCACTAAAGATTTCCTAATAGATGGTACACTAACGTCAATAGGAATCTTCACGAGTTGAGCGAGCATAGTGGTCCTTCGACTTGAGATACCATTGTGGATATATGAGTTATCCTCCACAGTTTGATGACAATCATGTCACCGATCTTTTCATGATAAGACCTTCATCTGTTCGTTGGGTGTGGACTAATACTCATGATATCCAGTGCGTATCAAGATAAGATCTGTCAGTCCTGTGTACAAGGCATAGACATCCTCACGTGTTTACGATCTAGTAAATCCATGGCCGTGGTATAATTTCAGAAATAAGTTCCGAGTGTTATTTAGAGATCGTAAATTGAAAGTTGACTATATTATATCAAAAAGATTTGACGTTATTATCTATATCCCAGGTATAATATGGATAACCTGGGAAAGAGTGATTGTACATATGCAATGACCTCGACTTGCATAATTTAGCAAGATTATATGTAGTCATCATAATTCATGAGTGGGTGGATTATGGACACAAAATTAGATTTTGTGATGGATAAACCTAAACTTATAGAGTCCTACAAAATGAAGTGTACTCGTTGAGCACTTGGACAACACATTTTAAATAATACAGATTATTGATAATACTTCATCAGATTAAATAAGTTAATTCGAATCGTTTAATCGGTTAAACGATAACACATGCATTAAGGGATTTTGGTCATTTAATAATTATTGTGTATTTATATTTGATACGTAATTTGATTAGATACACATTAATTATTTTTCAAATGAAACTTTAACACATTTCGTTGATACATGTGTTTGTTATTTAATGTAAATAAATATATATATATATATATATATAATAATAATAAAAAATAATTATATTAATTAATTATTTATATATAATTTAATTGTTAAATATTTGAATAATTAGTTGATAATCTTTTTCACAATTATTATGAAATATGTTTAATTATTATTGGTGACACATGACATGATTTAATTTTCCAAAATGACCATAAAGCCCTTGAAAGTCGGTCATCATTTATTTTTATTTGAAATTTTTTTTCATTTCCTTTAACCCATCACCATGGCCGAAAGTTTCAAGGGAAAAGGGGTTCCAATATTGCTTGATGATTCAAGTGAAAGAAAAGAAGAAAATCATAGAAAAAGGCTTAGGAAAACAATGATTAAAGGTAATTCTTCAACTTTCTAAGCTTATAAATTTTATTTCTTATTTCTTGATGATCTTATGAGATCCTAGGGTTTCTTCTTTTCATAAAATTTGGGGCTTTTGTTTGTGGTGGATGGAATTGGAAGTGTTGATGCATATATGGAGTGATTTGGTTGGTATTATTGCAATATTAGTCCAATTTATTCATTTGATAATATGTTGTCATTCTAGAGTGTTATAACCACTCTTGTAATGCCTAGAATTATTCTTGGGTACTTCATGTGTGGTGACTTTGATTGGTGTTTTGATTAATTTGATTAATATTGAAAAATTGGATTTAAAACATGAAAATTGGTATTTTTGGTTTCTAGATCAGTTCTGAAAATTTTGGATTTATGTTGATGAATTTGATGTCATATAAATATATTAGATGTGTTTTGGGTGTTAGAACAATTGTCGGAAATTGTTTCGAAGTTGAAATAAGCGAAAACGGTGAAAAACGGCGTTATCAGGTGACTTTTGAGCCAACCGGGTGACGGCTGTCCAAACAATGAATTTATCACTATTCGGGCAGACCATGAACTTCCCTAACACTATTAGGGCTGACCTGGGCAGTCCCCATAAGTGTTGGGTGGTCGATTCAGTCATAAACGCGTTTTGCGTCATTTTTCGAAAAAATATTTTTCGTAAAAGTTTCGCGAAGTTTTTACCTTATTTATGTTGTTATTTGATATCGAATAAATGTGTTTAGGTGAATTATGAATAAATTATTCATATTAGATATTGAATAATTTATTCGGTAATTTGAAAAAGTTTTAAAATTACGATTTCGTTCGAACAGCGCTTCCACTGCGCCCTTCGCCCTTCGCCCAAAACCCCAACAATAGTGATGCATGTTTCTGCATTTTTTACACACAGAATGTCTGGCCAAACTCATTGTATATCCGACCGAACATCCTTATTCTCGTTTGGTCATTGTCTTATTGGTTTTATTTATATTCTATAATTAATTTTTTGCCATTATTGTTATCCATGCATATTATTGTTTTATTTCTACGAATAATATTCGGCCAGACTTGAAATAAGTACGGATGGATATAAATTCTGTCAAGCAATATCCGTTCAGGCTTCTACGAAACCAGGCCAATGAGACATAAGTTATGTCATGTTCGCTCTATTACCTTTCTTGTTTATTATTTGCGTAGCACTGCATTGTTCCATTTTTAATTACCTTACTATTATAATAACATTGCTCCATCAATTATTACTGTCATGTGTATAACTCTGCATTTCCAGCTTTTTCTGGTTTCCACAGCATAAACGGCCAGACTTCATGTAAGTCCGATCGGACAATTCAATCACAGGGATATATCTAGCCGGATATGCTCATGTCCGACCTGGCTTTTATGCTCAGATATGCTTGTTTTACTACTACTTTAATGATTCATGACCTTGTACATGTATTGTTTTGCTTTTCTACATTTATTATTTGATGAACGCACTGTTGTATGCTATATAAATTGTTGTTACATGCTAATGTATTATTAGGTATGGTGATGCTTCTTTTGAACCTAGATATTATACTAGCATCAGTAAGAGACTATTCTGAACCCAAACGGATTTAAAATAAGACCTTGCGAGGGGTGTAGTGCGATCTTAAATATTTTCCATTGTCTTATACTAGGTGATGACTCTTTTATTCTTTGGTTAGTTCCCCATGGGTTACCCGTATTATGTACGGGCTGTGAGACCATGTCATGGTCGTCGGCTTCATAGGTATAGCAGTAAACCTTGTTTCGCTCCTACAAATGATCCCATATGTGTCTAGTTTATATAGGATTGTACGGATTTCAATTTTGATTTCCGAAACTCAAGTTACAAACAAATCTTTAAGGGAGTTTAGGGAAAAACTGAATCAAGTGAATTGCAGGGCAGCTACGTTATTAAATTCGGTTTAAATTCCTCTTTGATCTAAAGTTTTTAATTTTTGAATATGTTAATGTATTATTAGGTATGGTGATGCTTCTTTTGAACCTAGATATTATACTAGCATCAGTAAGAGACTATTCTGAACCCAAATGGATTTAAAATAAGACCTTGCGAGGGGTGTAGTGCGATCTTAATATTTTCCATTGTCTTATACTAGGTGATGACTCTTTTATTCTTTGGTTAGTTCCCCATGGGTTACCCGTATTCTGTACGGGCTGTGAGACCATGTCATGGTCGTCGGCTTCATAGGTATAGCAGTAAACCTTGTTTCGCTCCTACAAATGATCCCATATGTGTTTAGTTTATATAGGATTGTACGGATTTCAATTTTGATTTCCGAAACTCAAGTTACAAATAAATCTTTAAGGGAGTTCAGGGAAAAACTGAATCAAGTGAATTGCAGGGCAGCTACGTTATTAAATTCGGTTTAAATTCCTCTTTGATCTAAAGTTTTTAATTTTTGAATATGTTAATGTATTATTAGGTATGGTGATGCTTCTTTTGAACCTAGATATTATACTAGCATCAGTAAGAGGCTATTCTGAACCCAAACAGATTTAAAATAAGACCTTTCGAGGGGTGTAGTGCGACCTTAAATATTTTCCATTGTCTTATACTAGGTGATGACTCTTTTATTCTTTGGTTAGTTCCCCATGGATTACCCGTATTCTCTACGGGCTGTGAGACCATGTCATGGTCGTCGGCTTCATAGGTATAGCAGTAAACCTTGTTTTGCTCCTACAAATGATCCCATATGTGTCTAGTTTATATAAGATTGTATGGATTTCAATTTTGATTTCCGAAACTTAAGTTACAAATAAATCTTTAAGGGAGTTCAGGGAAAAACTGAATTAGGTGAATTGCAGGGCAGCTACGTTATTAAATCTGGTTTAGATTCCTCTTTGATCTAAAATTTTTAATTTTTGAATATGTTGAAACCTATTGTGTCTAATTTACTTAGAAATTTACGGCGAGTCATGCGGAGGTCTAAAATTTATCTGATGACCGAATTAATAATGACTGTTCAAGTTATGATGTTGTCCAAACTCTCTGCCTAAAGTCACTTCTTACTGCCTTATTCCACCCATTTAATTCAGCCATTGCAAGCAAAGTTACAATCACACATTATCAAATCAGCCCCTAAAACATGCCACCATTTCATCTTCCTCTCTATACTACACAAAATCACCAACAACTGTCCCCATCAACACCACTAACATACTTAATCCCAACACACCCATCCATCCAATTTCATAAACTCTAACTCAGTTAGCTCCTAGGTTTGCTAACATCATTCATTCTCTATAATTAAAATTTACATCACTATAAACCAATTCCACATTATCTATCATTTATAACCACACATAGCCACTATCAACCATAATACAACAAAATCATATCTATAAGCAAATCATTCAAAATAACTCACCCTAAAATAGTGTCAACCTTTATCCCAATCTCTCTCTAAAGCATGTCTCTTCTTGTACTTGCTTCAACTTGTCTCCTTGGATTTTCCTTCTCCCTTCTCACGGCAATAATGGTGTTTTTTTTTTTGGGGTCTTGGTGCTTGCTTCTCATGACACAAAGCTCCTCTCCCTTGTTTTCGTTGAGTTAAACATGTAACAAAATATTGGATTCCTCTTACCACTTTATGAATGTGTCATTTACTATCTATCTATATCTAATAAAATTTTCAAAGATGATATTCAAATTCGTATCCATCCATCAATATATCTATATATGTCCAAAATCTCCATAAAATTGGAAAATTTACAAATTAACTACTTCATTTAATATAAATCTAACAATTCAATACAAATTATTTTAACATATTTTTAAATATCAATTTCAATATAATTAACCCAAAAAAAAAAAAAAAACAATTCAACAAAAAAAAAAAATTCACATTTTAATGGAAAATAATATGCCAACACAATCTTCAGTATCGTTTTAAACAAACAAAACCAACAGATTCCATTTATCAATCATTTGTCCATAATCACCATCAATACTAGGAAATTAATATTCATCATAAAAAAAGAGTATCTAGAAACAAAATATATAAAGAGACATAATCTTATGTTTGTGTCCATAATAAGTTTAAGATATTCTTATTGGATGAATATTAAATATCGGCTATCTGAAAGTGATATATGCAACCATTCAATATCTATTGCGGTAATCAATTTCATATATATAACTATCTATTATCCATTAAATTACGAATATAATAATTTTATTAGATAAATATTAACATATATTCAAAATATCCATCTAAATTGTTATTTTATAAAATACAATGGTGACACGTTTATGATGTTAATAATCATGTTGAGTGAGTATTTAATTTTTGTTAGTCAATCAAGACATGCAAAAGTTGAGATGAAAAATTTACTTGTTTTCAACTTGTTTCTTGAAAATGCACTGCTGAACACGTGTAATGTTTTTGTCTCATTTTTAAGTCCTTTTTGCTTCCAGAAATGCGTACGGGTTATTTGAAAATTATAATACGTACCAATTATTCTAGCGTTTATATAATGCTTCCATTATGGAGTCTTCATCAA